>CM057168.1:1880605-1893028 GCA_029962745.1 Echinometra lucunter | reverse complement strand
TGGGGGGGGGGGGGGGGCAAACAATCAGTTTCTTTTTGCTTCTTAACAAATGATCTGAATGCACCAAAGTTTGGAATAAGTTTGTTGAATTTACAAATGAAGATGAAATACTTTAACAATAAAAATAATAGGATATAAATTTATCATTCGGGTCAACAATTTTTTTTTAAGTTAGACAAAGTAAAATTTTGCCGTAAAATAGTTAGTAAATCTTGACACAGGGGGACGCAGATCTTGGCTATGCAACTTTGTTTTAGGATAGGAAAACGGTAAGCCTCAGTGCTGAAGGCACACCGTCCATCAACATAACGAGAAGTTGAAAAACGTTTTTAAACAATGAAACAGCACAACATAGAAGAATGAATACAAAAAAAATAAAGACAATGGAAATTTTTTTTTAAACAGATATGTATAAATAAAGTGAGTCATTTAGAAATATTTACAAAAAAATCAACGTGTTTTGGATTGATTGTATACATCAAACCGACAACCCCGATTCCTCCTTGTACCCAGTGCGATTACATCCTGCTTGCATTTTGTTTTGTCTTTTGTCGAAAGTTAATTTCATATATTGTAGTAAGGACGTTGGTTGCAAAATTTAAAAGTGGCTTAAAGTCACCTTTTCAAGCATTTTGAAGGGGAGGGGGATGGGGTATTTTAAAACCGGAATCTACTCTGCCCCATCCCATCCATTCTCCACACGTTAGGTACCTATGGAGAAAAGATTGCAGAACGTTCTTTGAGGGGGGGGGGGGGAACGCAAACGAACAGTGTTCAGGAGCTGCAGGGCCCGTAACGGGGTTTCAGGGGCCTCCGCCCCAACAACGAAGTTTTTGAGTTTTTACCGTTTTCCAAGACTACGAATTGAGCAATTGTCAGTCTTAGTTACCAAGCTTTTTTTTGCAATTTTTATGTTTGGGGCCATATTTGTCATTTGGATACAGCCTCCCCCCCCCCAGCCGCTTCTGCGTCCCCTGTAGATTTTATTTTCATCCCTTCAAGTTCTCTGATCTTACTGTGCATGTGCATGTCAAAAAACTAGAATTAGAACGAACAACCACATTTTCATTATTCGTATATTTTTCCTGCGTGTTTTTTCTTCGAGAGGTAGAGGTGTTGTGGCTCAGTGAATAAGTCTCCGGACTTTGAACCAGAAGGTCCGTGGTCTGAATCCCTGCCGCGGCACCAATGTCCAGGGGCGTAGCTCCGGGGGGGGGGGGGGGCCGGGGGGGACGTGCCCCATAAATTTGTGTCCCCCCCCCCCCCACAAAAATCAAGAGGAAGGAAAAGAAAAAAAAAGAAAAAGAAAGCCCAAGTATCTCACTATCAACAGGCATAAAACGGTAAAGCAATACCGAAATGGGACAAAAAGGCAAAAAAATGTAGATTTGTAAGTGTAGATTTCAAAATTTTCTTGCTCGCTTCGCTCGCTCTTCATATTTAGAAGCAGGATGGTTTGAGACAAGTTCAAGTTCAGGTTTTATTTCCAATATAGCACAAGATATAAAGATATCTTTTTCTTTCAAAATAGAAATATCGTGAACATAAGTCTACATCATTTTTTTCTCTTTTCATTAAACATCAAAACAAAATAAATGTCTGCTTGACACTGTGTATTAAAAAAAAAAAACAGACAGCGTGGACCAGCGAGATATATCCTATTTGATAGAGTGGTGACCTAATATACCATTTTAAAAAATATAGGTCTTAACTGTATATTGACGACAAAGTGGTTATTTTTCTCGCTCGCAAAATAATAATAATGTGTGTGTGGGTTTGTGTATGTGCCTAAAGGAAGGAAAAGAAAAAGCAAATTGAAAAATAAAGCCCAAGTATTTCACTACCATCCGGCAAAAAACGAAAGGTAAAGTAATACCAAAATAGGCCAGAAAGGAAAAAGAAAATGTAGATATTTGTGAGGATTTCAAAATTTTCTTGCTCGCTTCGCTCGCTCTTCATATTTAGAAGCAGAATCATGAGAATGGTTTGAGACAGCACAGACCAGCGAGATATATTGTATTTCGTAGAGTGGTGACCAAATATATAATATAAAAAAATTATAGGTCTAAACTGTATTTTGACGACAAAATAAAAATTGATTATTTTGGCTCGCTCGCAAAATAGTAAATACTATGTGTGTGTGTGCGTGTGTTAAGGGGAGGGGCGGAGGTGCGTGTGTGTTGTGTGCGTGTTTGTATGTGCCAAAAAATTATTTTGGTGCCCCTTACAAAATTTCAAGGCCCTCCCCTCAGTGCCCCCTACTAAAATCCTAGCTACGCCACTGCCAATGTCCTGTGGCAAGACGTGAATCTACATTTGCCACGTCTTTCTGAGGATGACATTAAAGGTCGGTTTTAGACTTTAAAAAAAAACAACAACATATTTGATTAATACACGTCTGTAAAAACCGTATTCAACAGCAATTTTCTCGAAAATCATATGCAAAAAGTAATACGCCATGAATATTCTTGTCATATTTCCGTTTCATAATTACCCCGCCCCCACAATAAAAAAGGTTAATGAAATCACTTTCTGTCTATTTTGAAATTTGGAAACAACTCTCACTGTTTTACTTTCACTTCCCTCTTATCTTTATCTTTTGTCTTTGTTTTTTTTATTTCAGTCTCCTTTTCCTTCAATTCTTTTTCTTTCCCTTTCTTTTCCCTTTCTCTTTTTTATTCTCTTCTCTCTTTTCCTTATTGCCCTTCATTTTCTTCTTGTCTTCCTCTTTTTTAAAATATTTTTTTTCTTTTTCTTTTTACCTTTCTTCTTCTTGTCCTTTGTCCCATTTTTTCTTTTCTTTTTCTTGCTTTTGTTCTTCTCTCCCATTTTGATTTCCTGTTCTACCTTGACTTTCCTTTATTTTCTGTAAGATTTGGAAAGCCTCCCTTTTGTTTTGGTTTACTGGGTAGGCCTATGTATTTAAAAGGTTGTAACCATTTCTCATTTTTCTTATATACGTAATGCACCTATGGGTGTCAGAGCGCTTTTAATGTATCCTTGTCCGTTTTCTTCTCATTTTTCCTTCCTTCCCCTCTTTTTCCTCCATCTTGTTCTCTTCTTTTTCTCATCCTCTTCTCCTTCTCTAGTTCTTTTTTCCTTCTCCTTTTTCTTTCCGACTTTTTTGCTTTTCTTTCCTATTCGTAGTTACATTTTGTATGTACACTGTATTGTACTGATGTTATTTATTTTGCGCAGATACGTTTTACGATATTTTCATGTATGCACCAATCAAACTTTTGAGTTGTAATAAAGAACACAATACCTTTCCAAAAAACAAGAATCTTCATAAAATTGCATTCCAAGTATCGGTCGACGACTGACCATTTTTTTCGGCGTCAATACAGCCCTTGTTCGGGATGAGTTCAGCTTTGTTCGGTTCTGTATCGGGCGAGGTGCGACTTTGTTCGGTTTTGTTTCTGGTAATAAAAATCTATTTAGTGTTCTATCGACAAGGATTCGGGGTTAGATCGGCCGACCACCACCTGACTTAACTTGGTATTGAAACCGATCACTTCCCGATTTTTAATTCCGACCCGAAGTCGAACCGAGTCCGAACGCTCCGCGCTCTTCTTGACCTCTCCCCGACTCGTCCCCGACACGTCCCCAATAAATGGTCGGTTTGAGATCTTTCGAACACGCTTGAAAGATCTCACCCCGACAAATTCTGTAGCCCGACTCTAAACTGATTACAGACCGGAAATCTCGATATTAGCTCGACGTAAAACTGATAGCAGAGATCCATGCAGATATCACGGCACAGAATTCGTATTTGGAGGTCGGTTTGGGTTCGGTCTGGCGGTGTGACTGTAGTTGTTCCAGCCAGTGATTCCATGAATTTAAATGTTAAAATTAGTTTAAGATGCTTAGATATTGTAGGCAAGTCACAGGAGTGGAAGAGAGCTTGCTTGCAACATCTAAGGTTTTTTTTTTTTTGCCTTTTTTTTTGCCTTTTTTTTTGGGGGGGGGGGGGGTCGAAGCTTAAACTGTTATTGATTTGTTCTCTCTGTCTAATGTTTTGTATTGTATGTCCTGCCTCGGCAGAAATGCGCCAGGACCTTGACTACGTTTACTTCATGTTCTTTTCACTGTGTTTGTAAATGATTGTGTAACTGTTATGTTTTATATGTTTTGTGTTCCTATTATTGAATATTGAATATGAACAATAAAGTGATACCCAAAAAATGTTTACCCAAACCAATGAAAGTTTTCTGTATAACTGTAACACTTTTATATCGTAATCTTTCATACTCATTTATTAACCTGTTACCATTTTTGTTCATGAGTCTATAATCATTTTCGTTCACTCTCGTGGTTCATTGTTAATGCATGATCAGGAGAGGGTACTCGTTAGCTTGGACGAGTAAATTCATTCATTTTGACAGATCACCATGATATTAATATGTTTCTCACACTGTATAAAGTGTATTTCATTTTACTCACTTCCTGACTTACAAAATATAAAAGATTGGCCATCTCTCACCTAAAACTAGGCCCATTTTCGGTATTCGCATTTTACACATCATCGTTAGTGCATACATCTAATAGATGCACAATAAACAAATCTCCTACATCCGGCCAATCCTCCCAAGGGGCAATGCTATTGTGCACTCATCGATCTGGGCAACTAACCTACTTTCCTATGACTTTCAAATCCAGAAAAATATCATTAAAAACCATGATAACATCAAAAGATACAGGCCAACAAACGGATAACCAAAAACACATTTAAGAGGTATTATATTTCAAGTGTTTTGTTTGTAACTATAGAGTTGTAGCTGCTGCTAACATAGTCAGGAGCAGATTGAAAGGTTTCATTATTGCTGACTGAGGAGATACTATCTATTTTCATTGATTTCATTTTGTCTTTTTTTTCCGGTAGTTTTCTAAACTCTTTTATTAACCTGTAACCGTTTAGCTTGGGCAAAATATGTCTTTTTTCCACCCAGCTCAGTGTTAACTACATGCATGACCAGGGGCGGGGGGTATTTATAGCTTGGACGAGAAGATTCATTCATTCTTCCATGTATTATCGTGTTGATATGTTTCTATGAATTGATTTCTTTGTAGATCACCATACTCCGTCTTATGTCTAACACTGATTCATTGGGAGACAAGGAACTATCCTCCTCAGCATCACGTGATTTGGCAGACGCTCTTTGTTCTATGCCTTATCTAAATGATTTAACAATGAAGTACACTCGTCCACATGATGACTTCTACTCAGTAATGAAGGAAAAAGCTTCGCATATCAAGGTATTGGCCCAGTTAATTCAAAACGCGTGTAGAAAGAAGATATCCTGAAACAAACAATTCAACAACAAAACAAACACACTACAAGTAGTAACCTAGATAGCCTACATTCAAGAGGTTTGTATTTCAGTTGTTTTATCTATAAAAATTTAGTTTTTGTAGCTGCTAAGGTATAGCGATGGTAGATGTCAGGAGTAGATTGAACACTTTTGAATGGTTATTGTTATCGTTTTTGGAAGGGATACTTTTCTTTTTTAGCAATGGTTAATGTCTTGGGAAATATGTAAGAACTGATCTCTGGAGGTATCTCAGAAGATCATGGCTTTCTATACGTGGGTATGGTGGGTGGGCAGAGTTGATTGAATGCCTTTACATCGTACTATTTTACTATAATTCATTTTAACATAAATAATTCCATGTAAAATTCCAGGACATGACGAAATACCTAGTTACGAATAAGATGAATGTGACATAACTGTAAAATGTACATTTATTGACTCGTATCATGAAGAGAAATTACTGGTGAATGACGTGAAAAATCCTTGCCTTTCTAGCAGCATTCCGACATTATTCTGTAAAATTATGGCTAACGTAAAAAAAAGAGATTAAGTATGACCATGATATAATGTAGGTCACTGCAGATCCAGGCACAATGCAATTATTAACTCTTTAATCAGGACAACTGCACTAACACTTCTACCACGTTCAACCCCAGAAAACTATCTATTTTACAAAGAAACCCCCCCCTAAAAAAAACGTAAACAAAATTATGTTTTTGATAGCTACCTGAATGCAAGAAAAATTCAAGGTTAGGGAATTATAGTTCAAGTATACATCATATTGAAAGATCATTGGTATTGTTGCCTGAGGGGATAATCTCTTTTTTCGGGTGATGGTTTAATGTCTTAGAATAGAACTGTAACAACTGTCGATTTGCAAACTATTATGCTCTCTTGCTAACCTGAAGCAGTTTAAGTTGTAAGACATTTCTGTATATTGGAGCTTAATGCTTTTCCACTCAGCTCAGTGTTAAATACACGCATGACCGGGGGCGGGGGATATTTATAGCTTGGACGAGAAGATTCATTCATTCTTCCATGTATTATCGTGTCGATATGTTTCTATGAATTGATTTCTTTGTAGATCACCATACTCCGTCTTGAGTCTATCCCTCTTCTATTGGGAGACAAGGAACTTTCCTCCTCAGCATCACGTGATTTGGCAGACGCTCTTTGTTCTATGCCTTATCTAAATGATTTAACAATGAAGTACACTCATCAACATGATGACTTCTACTCAGTAATGAAGGAAAAAGCTTCGCATATCAAGGTATTCGCCCAGTTAATTCAAAACGCGTGTAGAAAAAAGATATCCTGAAACAAACAATTCAACAACAAAACAAACACATGTAGAAGGAGTAACCTAGATACATTCAAGAGGTTTGCATTTCAGTTGTTTTATCTATAAAAATGTAGTTTTTAACTGCTAGGGTATAGCCATGGTAGATGTCAGGAGTAGATTGAACACTTTTGAATGGTTAATGTTATCGTCATCGGAAGGGATACTTTTATTTTTAGCAATGGTTAATGTCTTGGGAAATATGTAAGAACTGAACAGACATTTCTGTATATTGGAACTTAATGCTTTTGCACTGAGCTCAGTGTTAACTACATGCATGACCGGGGGCAGGGGATATTTATAGCTTTGACGAGAAGATTCATTCATTCTCTCATGTATTACTGTGCTGATATGTTTCTATGAATTGATTTCTTGGTAGGTCACCACACTCCGTCTTGAGAGTATCTTTGATTTATGGGAACTATCCTCAGCATCACGTGACTTGGCAGAAGCTCTTTGTTCCATGCCTCATCTGAATGATTTAACATTGGAAAACACTCGTCCACATTATGACTTCTACTCAGTAATGAAAGAAAAAGCTTCGCATATCAAGGTATTGGCCCAGTTAATTCAAAATGCGTGTAGAAAAAAAGATATCCTGAAACAAACAATTCAACAACAAAACAAACACACGTACAAGTAGTAACCTAGATAGCCTACATTCAAGAGGTTTGTATTTCAGTTGTTTTATCTATAAAAATTGTAGTTTTTGTAGCTGCTAAGGTATAACCATGTTGGATGTCAGGAGTAGATTGAACAATTTAGAATGGTTATTGTTATCGTTATCCGAAAGGATACTTTTATATTTTTTTAGCAATGGTTAATGTCTTGGGAAATATGTAAGAACTGATCTCTGGAGGTATCTCAGAAGATCATGGCTTTCTATACGTGGGTATGGTGGGTGGGCAGAGTTGATTGAATGCCTTTTCATCGTACTATTTTACTATAGAAATCATTTTAACGTAAATAATTCGATGTAAAATTCCAGGACATGACGAAAGACCTAGTTACGAATAAGATGAATGTGACATAACTGTAAAATGTACATTTATTGATTCATATCATGAAGGGAAAGTGCTGGTGAATGACATGGAAAATCCTTGCCTTTCTAGCATCATTCCGACATTATTCTGTAAAATTATGGCTAACGTAAAAAATGATCAACTATGACCATAGATAATGTAGGTCTCTGCAGATCCAGGCACAATGGAATTATTAACTCATTAATCAGGACAACTGCACTAACACTTCTAGCACATTCAACCCCAGAAAACTATCTATTTCACAAAGAAAATGCCCCCACTCTTTTGAAAAAATATAGAAAAAAACAAAACAAAAAAAGCTTAAAAAGAATATTTTTTGATAGCTACCTGAATGCAAGAAAAATTCAAGTTCAGGGAATTATAGTTCAAGTATACATCATATTGAAAGATCATTGGTATCGTTGCCTGTGGGGATAACCTTTTTTTTTCCGGTGATAGTTTAATGTCTTAGAATAGAACTGTAACAACTGTTTGATTTGCAAACTGTTATGCTCTGTTGCTAACCTGAAGCAGTTACGTTGTAAAGACATTTCTGTATATTGGAGCTTAATGTTTTTCCACTCAGCTCAGTGTTAACTACACGCATGACCGGGGGCGGGGGATATTTATAGCTTGGACGAGAAGATTCATTCATTCTTCCATGTATTATCGTGTTGATATGTTTCTATGAATTGATTTCTTTGTAGATCACCATACTCCGTCTTATGTCTATCACTGATTTTTTGGGAGACAAGGAACCATCCTCCTCAGCATCACGTGATTTGGCAGAAGCTCTTTGTTCCATGCCTCATCTGAATGATTTAACAATAAGCAAGACTAGTTCATATGATGACTTCTACTCAGTAATGAAAGAAAAGGCTTCGCATATCAAGGTATTGGCCCAGTTAATACAAAATGCGTGTAGAAAAAAGATATCCTGAAACAAACAATTCAACAACAAAACAAACACACGTACAACTAGTAATCTAGATAGCCTATATTCAAGAGGTTTGTATTTCTGTTGTTTTATCTATAAAAATGTAGTTTTTGTAGCTGCTAAGGTATAGCCATGGTAGACGTCAGGAGTAGATTGAACAATTTAGAATGGTTATTGTAATCGTTATCCGAAGGAATACTTTTATGTTTTAGCAATGATTAATGTCTTGGGAAGTATGTAAGAACTGATCTCTGGAGGTATCTCAGAAGATCATGACTTTCTATACGTGGGTATGGTGGGTCGGCAGAGTTGACGGAATGCCTTTACATCGTACTATTTTACTATAATTCATTTTAACGTAAATAATTCGATGTAAAATTCCAGGACATGACGAAAGACCTAGTTATGAATAAGATGAATGTGACATAACTGTAAAATGTACATTTATTGATTCATATCATGAAGGAAAATTACTGGTGAATGACGTGAAAAATTTTTGCTTTCCGAGCAGTATTCCGACATTTTTCTGTAAAATTATGGCTAACGTAAAAAAATGATCAACTATGACCATGATATAATGTAGGTCTCTGCAGATCCAGGCACAATGCAGTTATCATATCATTAATCAGGACAACTGCGCTAACTCTTCTAGTACATTCAACGCCAGAAAACTATCTATTTGACAAAGAAAAACGCCCCCCCCCCCTTAAAAAACGTAAACAAATTAAGTGTTTTTGATAGCTACCTGAATGCAAGAAAAATTCAAGGTTAGGGAATTATAGTTCAAGTATACATCATATTGGAAGATCATTGGTATTGTTGCCTGAGGGGATAATCTCTTTTTGGGTGATGGGTTTAATGTCTTAGAATAGAACTGTTACAACTGTTGATTTGCAAACTATTATGCTCTCTTGCTAACCTGAAGCAGTTACGTTGTAAAGACATTTCTGTATATTGGAGCTTAATGTTTTTCCACTCAGCTCAGTGTTAACTACACGCATGACCGGGGGCGGGGGATATTTATAGCTTGGACGAGAAGATTCATTCATTCTTCCATGTATTATCGTGTTGATATGTTTCTATGAATTGATTTCTTTGTAGATCACCACACTCCGTCTTAAGAGTATCTTTTGTTTATGTGAACAATCCTCAGCATCACGTGACTTGGCAGAAGCTCTTTGTTCCATGCCTCATCTGAATGATTTAACATTGGAAGACACTTGTCAACATGATGACTTCTACTCAGTAATAAAAGAAAAGGCTTCGCATATCAAGGTATTGGCCCAGTTAATACAAAATGCGTGTAGAAAAAAAAATATCTTGAAACAAACAATTCAACAACAAAACAAACACACACGTAGAAGGAGTAACCTAGATACATTCAAGAGGTTTGTATTTCAGTTGTTTCATCTATAAAAATGTAGTTTTTGAAGCTGGTAGGGTATAGCCATGGTAGATGTCAGGAGTAGATTGAACACTTTTGAATGGTTATTGTTATCATTATCGGAAGGGATACTTTTATGTTTTAGGAATGATTAATGGCTTGGGAAATATGTAAGAACTGATCTCAGGAGGTATCTCAGAAGATCATGACTTTCTATACGTGGGTATGGTGGGTCGGCAGAGTTGACGGAATGCCTTTAAATCGTACTATTTTACTATAATTCATTTTAACGTAAATAATTCGATGTAAAATTCCAGCACATGACGAAATACCTAGTTACGAATAAGATGAATGTGACATAACTGTAAAATGTACATTTATTGATTCATATCATGAAGGAAAATTACTGGTGAATGACGTGAAAAATTTTTGCTTTCCGAGCAGTATTCCGACATTTTTCTGTAAAATTATGGCTAACGTAAAAAAATGATCAACTATGACCATGATATAATGTAGGTCTCTGCAGATCCAGGCACAATGCAGTTATCATATCATTAATCAGGACAACTGCGCTAACTCTTCTAGTACATTCAACGCCAGAAAACTATCTATTTGACAAAGAAAAACGCCCCCCTTAAAAAACGTAAACAAATTAAGTGTTTTTGATAGCTACCTGAATGCAAGTAAAATTCAAGGTTAGGGAATTATAGTTCAAGTATACATCATATTGGAAGATCATTGGTATTGTTGCCTGAGGGGATAATCTCTTTTTGGGTGATGGGTTTAATGTCTTAGAATAGAACTGTTACAACTGTTGATTTGCAAACTATTATGCTCTCTTGCTAACCTGAAGCAGTTACGTTGTAAAGACATTTCTGTATATTGGAGCTTAATGTTTTTCCACTCAGCTCAGTGTTAACTACACGCATGACCGGGGGCGGGGGATATTTATAGCTTGGACGAGAAGATTCATTCATTCTTCCATGTATTATCGTGTTGATATGTTTCTATGAATTGATTTCTTTGTAGATCACCACACTCCGTCTTGTGAGTATCGATGATTTATGGGAACGATCCTCAGCATCACGTGACTTGGCTGAAGCTCTTTGTTCCATGCCTCATCTGAATGATTTAACATTGGAAGACACTTGTCCACATGATGACTTCTACTCAGTAATAAAAGAAAAGGCTTCGCATATCAAGGTATTGGCCCAGTTAATACAAAATGCGTGTAGAAAAAAAAATATCTTGAAACAAACAATTCAACAACAAAACAAACACACCCGTAGAAGGAGTAACCTAGATACATTCAAGAGGTTTGTATTTCAGTTGTTTCATCTATAAAAATGTAGTTTTTGAAGCTGGTAGGGTATAGCCATGGTAGATGTCAGGAGTAGATTGAACACTTTTGAATGGTTAATGTTATCGTCATCGGAAGGGATACTTTTATTTTTAGCAATGGTTAATGCCTTGGGAAATATGTAAGAACTGAACAAACATTTCTGTATATTGGAACTTAATGCTTTTGCACTGCGCTCAGTGTTAACTACATGCATGGCCGAGGGCAGGGGATATTTATGGCTTGGACGAGAAGATTTTTTCATTCTTCCATGTATTAACGTGCTGATATGTTTCTATGAATTGATTTCTTTTTAGGTCACCACACTCCGTCTTGAGAGTATCTTTGATTTATGGGAACTATGGGAATGTAGGTCTCTGCAGATCCAGGCACAATGCAATTATTAACTCATTTATCAGGACAACTGCGCTAACTCTTCTACCACGTTCAACCCCAGAAAACTATGAATTTGACAAAGAAAAACGCCCCCCCCCCCTTAAAAAAACGTAAACAAATTAAGTTTTTTTGATAGCTACCTGAATGCAAGAAAAATTCAAGGTTAGGGAATTATAGTTCAAGTATACATCATATTGAAAGATCATTGGTATTGATGCCTGAGGGGATAATCTCTTTTTCGGGTGATGGTTTAATGTCTTAGAATAGAACTGTTAAAACTGTTGATTTGCAAACTATTATGCTCTCTTGCTAACCTGAAGCAGTTTAAGTTGTAAAGACATTTCTGTATATTGGAGCTTAATGTTTTTCCACTCAGCTCAGTGTTAACTACACGCATGACCGGGGGCGGGGGATATTTATAGCTTGGACGAGAAGATTCATTCATTCTTCCATGTATTATCGTGTTGATATGTTTCTATGAATTGATTTCTTTGTAGATCACCATACTCCGTCTTGAGTCTATCCCTGAGATCTTGGGAGACAAGGAACAACTATCCTCCTCAGCATCACGTGATTTGGCAGAAGCTCTTTGTTCTATGCCTTATCTGAATGATTTAACAATGCACAAGACTCCTCCACATGATGACTTCTACTCAGTAATGAAGGAAAAAGCTTCGCATATCAAGGTATTGAC
>CM057168.1:1824681-1880105 GCA_029962745.1 Echinometra lucunter | reverse complement strand
TTAATGTCTTAGAATAGAACTGTAACAACTGTTGATTTGCAAACTATTATGCTCTCTTGCTAACCTGAAGCAGTTTACGTTGTAAAGACATTTCTGTATATTGGAACTTAATGTTTTTCCACTCAGCTCAGTGTTAAATATATGCATGACCGGGGGCGGGGGATATTTATAGCTTGGACGAGAAGATTCATTCATTCTTCCATGTATTATCGTGTTGATGTGTTTCTATCAATTGATTTCTTTGTAGATCACCACACTCCGTCTTGAGAGTATCTTTTTATGGAAACTATCCTCAGCATCACGTGACTTGGCAGAAGCTCTTTGTTCCATGCCTCATCTGAATGATTTAACATTGGAAGGCAGTCGTCCACATGATGACTTCTTCTCAGTAATGAAGGAAAAAGCTTCGCATATCAAGGTATTGGCCCAGTTGGTACAATATGCGTGTAGAAAAAAATATCCTAAAACAAACAATTCAAAAACAAAACAAACACATGTACAAGTAGTAACCTAGATACATTCAAGAGGTTTGTATTTCAGTTGTTTTATCTATAAAAATGTAGTTTTTGCAGCTGCTAAGGTATAGCCATGGTAGATGCCAGGATTAGATTGAACACTTTTGAATGGTTATTGTTATCATTATCGGAAGGGATACTTTTATGTTTTAGGAATGATTAATGTCTTGGGAAATATGTAAGAACTGATCTCAGATATTCAGATAGATATTCAGATATTCAAAATTTATTGTCATGCTCAAAATAAAAATTACATTGGCACAAAAATCATATTCCGGCTGTTGGTATTCAAAGAACAATATATAACATATAATAAATAATTACAAAAATAATGGCATTAAATAATATACACAAAGACCTAATACTGACCCAGAACAAAAAAAGAAACAAAAAAAAAACTTTACCTGGTGCCGAGGGGGGAAACGTCTCAAGCACGGTGCCAGCCCAACACATCCATGGGCCCCGGTTCGACATTGAAATAATCACAACGCATCACACTACAAAAACACAAATAACCCATCCACACCACACCAATACCCCCAAAACTCCACACCAAAAACACACCACAACCCAAACCACAAACACACCATACCAACCCACACTACACACCACTACAAGTCATCGATAACAATGTCGAAACGGCACCCATCCAGTGCTGGAAACCACCACCAGCAGCATTGCCTCAGCACAGCCGCCCCCGCAACGTATAAAAGTAATATGGCATGACAATGTCAAGAGGTATCTCAGAAGATCATGACTTTCTATACGTGGGTATGGTGGGTCGGCAGAGTTGACGGAATGCCTTTACATCGTACTATTTTACTATAATTCATTTTAACGTAAATAATTCGATGTAAAATTCCAGCACATGACGAAATACCTAGTTACGAATAAGATGAATGTGACATAACTGTAAAATGTACATTTATTGATTCATATCATGGAGGAAAATTACTGGTGAATGACGGGAAAAATTTTTGCTTTCCTAGCAGTACTCCGACATTATTCTGTAAAATTTTAGCTAACGTAAAAAAAGAGATTAACTATGACCATGATATAATGTAGGTCTCTGCAGATCCAGGCACAATGCAATTATTAACTCATTAATCAGGATAACTGCGCTAAATATTCTACCACGTTCAACACCAGAAAACTATCAATTTGACAAAGAAAAACGCCCCCCTTAAAAAAACGTAAACAAATTAAGTGTTTTTGATAGCTACCTGAATGCAAAAAAAAATTCAAGGTTAGGGAATTATAGTTCAAGTATACATCATATTGAAAGATCATTGGTATTGTTGCCTGAGGGGATAATCTCTTTTTCGGGTAATGGTTTAATGTCTTAGAATAGAACTGTAACAACTGTTGATTTGCAAACTATTATGCTCTCTTGCTAACCTGAAGCAGTTTACGTTGTAAAGACATTTCTGTATATTGGAACTTAATGTTTTTCCACTCAGCTCAGTGTTAAATATATGCATGACCGGGGGCGGGGATATTTATAGCTTGGACGAGAAGATTCATTCATTCTTCCATGTATTATCGTGTTGATATGTTTCTATCAATTGATTTCTTTGTAGATCACCACACTCCGTCTTGAGAGTATCTTTGGTTTATGGAAACTATCCTCAGCATCACGTGACTTGGCAGAAGCTCTTTGTTCTATGCCTTATCTAAATGATGTAACAATGAAATACACTCGTCCACATGGTGACTTCTACTCAGTAGTGAAAGAAAAAGCTTCGCATATCAAGGTATAGGCCCAGTTAATACAAAATGCGTTTAGAAAAAATGTCCGAAAAACGGACAATTCAACAACAAAACAAACACACGTACAAGTAGTAACCTAGATAGCCTACATTCAAGAGGTTTTTATTTCAGTTGTTTTATCTATAAAAATGTAGTTTTTGTAGCTGCTAAGGTATAGCCATGGTAGATGTCAGGAGTAAATTGAACACTTTTGTATGGTTATTGTTATCGTTATCGGAAGGGATACTTTTATTTTTTAGCAATGATTAATGTCTTGGGAAATATGTAAGAACTGATCTCAGGAGGTATCTCAGAAGATCATGACTTTCTATACGTGGGTATGGTGGGTGGGCAGAGTTGATGGAATGCCTTTACATCATACTATTTTACTATAATTCATTTTAACGTAAATAATTCGATGTAAAATTCCAGCACATGACGAAATACCTAGTTACGAATAAGATGAATGTGGCATAACTGTAAAATGTACATTTATTGATTTATATCATGGAGGGAAATTACTGGTGAATGACGTGAAAATTTTTTGCTTTCCTAGCAGTACTCCGACATTATTCTGTAAAATTATGGCTAACGTAAAAAAAAGAGATTAACTATGACCCCATGATATCATGTAGGTCTCTGCAGATCCAGGCACAATGCAATTATTAACTCATTAATCAGGATAACTGCGCTAAATATTCTACCACGTTCAACACCAGAAAACTATCAATTTGACAAAGAAAAACGCCCCCTTAAAAAAAAACAAACGTAAACAAAATTATGTTTTTAATAGCTACCTGAATGCAAGAAATATTCAAGGTTAGGGAATTATAGTTCGAGTATACATCATATTGAAAGATCATTGGTATTGTTGCCTGAGGGGATAATCTCTTTTTCGGGTGATGGTTTAATGTCTTAGAATAAAAATGTAACAACTGTTGATTTGCAAACTATTATGCTCTCTTGCTAACCTGAAGCAGTTTAAGTTGTAAAGACATTTCTGTATTTTGGAGCTTAATACTTTTCCACTCAGGTCAGTGTTAAATTCATGCATGACCGGGGGCGGGGGATATTTATAGCTTGGACGAGAAAATTCATTTATTCTTCCATGTATAACCGTGTTGATATGTTTCTATGAACTGATTTCTTTGTAGATCACCATACTCCGTCTTGAGTCTATCCCTCATTCATTGAGAGGCACGGAGCTATCCTCCTCAGCATCACGTGATTTGGCAGACGCTCTTTGTTCTATGCCTTATCTAAATGATTTAACAATGCACAAGACTCGTCCACATGATGACTTCTACTCAGTAATGAAGGAAAAAGCTTCGCATATCAAGGTATTGGCCCAGTTAATTCAAAATGCGTGTAGAAAAAAGATATCCTAAAACAAACAATTCAACAACAAAACAAACACACGTACAAGTAGTAACCTAGATAGCCTACATTCAAGAGGTTTGTATTTCAGTTGTTTTATCTATAAAAATGTAGTTTTTGTAGCTGCTAGGGTATAGCCATGGTACATGTCAGGAGTAGATTGAACACTTTAGAATGGTTATTGTTATCGTTATCGGAAGGGATACTTTTATTTTTAGCAATGGTTAATGTCTTGGGAAATATGTAAGAACTGTTCTCAGGAGGTATCTCAGAAGATCATGGCTTTCTATACGTGGGTATGGTGGGTCGGCAGCGTTGACGGAATGCCTTTACATCGTACTATTTTACTATAATTCATTTTAACGTAAATAATTCGATGTAAAATTCCAGGACATGACGAAAGACCTAGTTATGAATAAGATGAATGTGACATAACTGTAAAATGTACATTTATTGATTCATATCATGAAGGAAAATTACTGGTGAATGACGTGAAAAATTTTTGCTTTCCGAGCAGTATTCCGACATTTTTCTGTAAAATTATGGCTAACGTAAAAAAATGATCAACTATGACCATGATATAATGTAGGTCTCTGCAGATCCAGGCACAATGCAGTTATCATATCATTAATCAGGACAACTGCGCTAACTCTTCTAGTACATTCAACGCCAGAAAACTATCTATTTGACAAAGAAAAACGCCCCCCCCCCCTTAAAAAACGTAAACAAATTAAGTGTTTTTGATAGCTACCTGAATGCAAGAAAAATTCAAGGTTAGGGAATTATAGTTCAAGTATACATCATATTGGAAGATCATTGGTATTGTTGCCTGAGGGGATAATCTCTTTTTGGGTGATGGGTTTAATGTCTTAGAATAAAAATGTAACAACTGTTGATTTGCAAACTATTATGCTCTCTTGCTAACCTGAAGCAGTTTAAGTTGTAAAGACATTTCTGTATTTTGGAGCTTAATAGTTTTCCACTCAGCTCAGTGTTAAATTCATGCATGACCGGGGGCGGGGGATATTTACAGCTTGGACGAGAAGATTCATTCATTTCTTCCATGTATTATCGTGTTGATATGTTTCTATGAATTAATTTCTTTGTAGATCACCATACTCCGTCTTGAGACTATCCCTGATACATTGGGAGACAAGGAACTATCCTCCTCAGCATCACGTGATTTGGCAGAAGCTCTTTGTTCTATGCCTTATCTAAATGATTTAACATTGGAATACACTCGTCCACATGGTGACTTCTACTCAGTTATGAAGGAAAAAGCTTCGCATATCAAGGTATTGGCCCAGTTAATTCAAAATGCGTGTAGAAAAAAAATATCCTAAAACAAACAATTCAACAACAAAACAAACACACGTACATGTAGAAACCTAGATAGCCTACATTCAAGAGGTTTGTATTTCAGTTGTTTTATCTATAAAAATGTAGTTTTTGTAGCTGCTAAGGTATAGCCATGGTGGATGTCAGGAGTAGATTGAACACTTTTGAATGGTTAATGTTATCGTCATCGGAAGGGATACTTTTATTTTTAGCAATGATTAATGTCTTGGGAAATATGTAAGAACTGAACAGACATTTCTGTATATTGGAACTTAATGCTTTCGCACCGAGCTCAGTGTTAACTACATGCATGAATGGGGGCAGGGGATATTTATAGCTTGGACGAGAAGATTCATTCATTCTTCCATGGTGGGTGGGCATAGTTGATGGAATGCCTTTACATCGTACTATTTTACTATAATTCATTTTAACGTAAATAATTCGATGTAAAATTCCAGGACATGACGAAATACCTAGTTACGAAAAAGATGAATGTGACATAACTGTAAAATGTACTTTTATTGATTCATATCATGAAGGGAAAGTGCTGGTGAATGACGTGAAAAATCCTTGCCTTTCTAGCAACATTCCGACATTATTCTGTAAAATTATGGCTAACGTAAAAAAAATGATCAACTATGACCATGATATAATAAAGGTCTCTGCAGATCCAGGCACAATGCAATTATCATCTCATTAATCAGGACAACTGCGCTAACTCTTCTAGTACATTCAACGCCAGAAAACTATCTATTTGACAAAGAAAATGCCCCCACTCCTTTAAAAAATTACAAAAAAAAACCACCAATAAACCTTTAAAAAAATATTTTTTGATAGCTACGTGAATGCAAGAAAAATTCAAGTTTAGGGAATTATAGTTCAAGTATACATCATATTGAAAGATCATTGGTATTGTTGCCTGAGGGGATAATCTCTTTTTCGGCTGATGGTTTAATGTCTTAGAATAGAACTGTAACAACTGTTGATTTGCAAACTGTTATGCTCTGTTGCTAACCTGAAGCAGTTTAAGTTATAAAGACATTTCTGTATATTGGAACTTCATGCTTTTCCACTCAGCTCAGTGTTAACTAACGCATGACCGGGGGCGGGGGATATTTATAGCTTGGACGAGAAGATTCATTCATTCTTCCATGTATTATCGTGTTGATATGTTTCTATGAATTGATTTCTTTGTAGATCACCATACTCCGTCTTGAGTCTATCCCTGATTTATTGGGCAACATGGAATTATCCTCCTCAGCATCACGTGACTTGGCAGAAGCTCTTTGTTCCATGCCTCATCTGAATGATTTAACAATAAGCAAGACTAGTCCACTTGATGACTTCTACTCGGTAATGAAAGAAAAGGCTTCGCATATCAAGGTATTGGCCCAGTTAATACAAAATGCGTGTAGAAAAAAATATCTTGAAACAAACAATTCAACAACAAAACAAACACACCCGTAGAAGGAGTAACCTAGATACATTCAAGAGGTTTGTATTTCAGTTGTTTCATCTATGAAAATGTAGTTTTTGAAGCTGGTAGGGTATAGCCATGGTAGATGTCAGGAGTAGATTGAACGCTTTTGAATGGTTAATGTTATCGTCATCGGAAGGGATACTTTTATTTTTAGCAATGATTAATGCCTTGGGAAATATGTAAGAACTGAACAAACATTTCTGTTCTGGGGGGGGGGGGCATGGGGGGCATTTGCCCCCCCACTCAGAAGCTTTTCCCCCCCAGTTGCCCCCCCCCCCCGTTGCCCCCCCCCCTGAAATTCTGAGGACTGAAGTAACAGTAATTTGTAAATAAGTAGATGTTGTCACAAGCATCATATTCAAGCTGTGAAGTGCTCTAAAATACCATTTTCCGCTCTTCAAAACTTCGATTGAAAACGAAAAAAGTGGTTATTCTTGGCTCGCTCGCTTCGCTCGCTCGTCATATTTTTAAATTTCCTTTCTAAAATGCGATTAAAAACAAGAAAAGTAGCCAATTTTGGCTCGCTCGCTTAACTCGCTCAACTTATTTCAAAATATTTATTCGAAAATGCGATTAAAAACCAAAAAAGGGGTTATTTTTAGTTTGCTCACTTCGCTCGCTCGCAAAATTGATATTAAAATGTGTGTAAGAGGAAAAAAAATCAAAAATTCAATTACCCCCCCCCCCCCCCCCCCCCCCCACTCCTCAGAGTGAACTTACGCTGGCGACTAAAACTCACGTTTCACGCTCGATTTTTCCATACACGCAACAAAAAAAATTGACTGCCCCTGCCCCCCACCCAACATTTTCTTTTGCCCTCCATTGCCCCCCCCCCCACTTTAACAATCCTGGTGCCGCCACTGTTCAAGAGGTTTGTATTTCAGTTGTTTTATCTATACAAAGTAGTTTTTGCAGCTGCTAAGGTATAGCCATGGTAGATGTCAGGAGTAAATTGAACACTTGTGAATGGCTATTGTTATCGTTATCGGAAGGGATACTTTTAATTTTTTTAGCAATGGTTAATGTCTTGGGAAATATGTAAGAACTGATCTCAGGAGGTATCTCAGAAGATCATGACTTTCTATACGTGGGTATGGTGGGTCGGCAGAGTTGACGGAATGCCTTTACATCGTACTATTTTACTATAATTTATTTTAACGTAAATAATTCTATATAAAATTCCAGGACATGACGAAATACCTAGTTACGAATAAGATGAATGTGACATAACTGTAAAATGTACATTTATTGATGCATATCATGGAGGGAAATTACTGGTGAATGACGTGAAAATTGTTTGCTTTCCTAGCAGTATTCCGACATTATTCTGTGAAATTATGGCTAACGTTAAAAAAGAGGTTAACTATGACCATGATATAATGTAGGTCTCTGCAGATCCAGGCACTATGCAATTATTAACTCATTAATCAGGACAACTGCGCTAAATCTTCTACCACGTTCAACCCCAGAAAAACTATCAATTTGACAAAGAAAAATGCCCCCCCCCCTTAAACAAACGTAAACAAAATTATGTTTTTGAAAGCTACCTGAATGCAAGAAAAATTCAAGGTTAAGGAATGATAGTTCAAGTATACATCATATTGAAAGATCATTGGTATTGTTGCCTGAGTGGATAATCTCTTTTTTGGGTTATGGCTTAATGTCTTAGAATAGAAATGTAACAACTGCCGATTTGCAAACTATTATGCTCTCTTGCTAACCTGAAGCAGTTTCAGTTGTAAAGACATTTCTGTATATTGGAGCTTAATGCTTTTCCACTCAGCTCAGTGTTAAATACATGCATGACCGGGGGCGGGGATATTTATAGCTTGGACGAGAAGATTCATTCATTCTTCCATGTATTATCGTGTTGATATGTTTCTATGAATTGATTTCTTTGTAGATCACCATACTCTGTCTTGAGTCTATCCCTTATTCATTGGGAGACATGGAACTATCCTCCTCAGCATCACGTGATTTGGCAGAAGCTCTTTGTTCCATGCCTCATCTGAATGATTTAACAATGAAGAGGGCTTGTCCACATGATGACTTCTACTCAGTAATGAAGGAAAAAGCTTCGCATATCAAGGTATTGGCCCATTTGATACAATATGCGTGTAGAAAAAAATATCCTAAAACAAACAATTCAACAACAAAACAAACACACGTACAAGTAGTAACCTAGATAGCCTACATTCAAGAGGTTTTTATTTCAGTTGTTTTATCTATAAAAATGTTGCTTTTGTAGCTGCTAGGGTATAGCCATGGTAGATGTCAGGAGTAAATTGAACACCTTTGGATGGTTACTCTTATCGTTATCGGAAGGGATACTTTTATTTTTTAGCAATGGTTAATGTCTTGGGAAATATGTAAGAACTGATCTCTGGAAGCATCTCAGAAGATCATGGCTTTCTATACGTGGGTATGGTGGGTGGGCAGAGTTGACGGAATGCCTTTACATCGTACTATTTTACTATAATTCATTTTAACGTAAATAATTCTATATAAATTCCAGGAAATGACGAAATACCTAGTTACGAATAAGATGAATGTGACATAACTGTAAAATGTACATTTATTGATTCATATCATGAAGAGAAATTACTGGTGAATGACGTGAAAAATCCTTGCCTTTCTAGCAGCATTCCGACATTATTCTGTAAAATTATGGCTAACGTAAAAAAAAAGAGGTTAACTATGACCATGATATAATGTAGGTCTCTGCAGATCCAGGCACTATGCAATTATTAACTCATTAATCAGGACAACTGCGCTAAATCTTCTACCACGTTCAACCCCAGAAAAACTATCAATTTGACAAAGAAAAATGCCCCCCCCCCCTTAAACAAACGTAAACAAAATTATGTTTTTGAAAGCTACCTGAATGCAAGAAAAATTCAAGGTTAGGGAATTATAG
Source organism: Echinometra lucunter (assembly GCA_029962745.1). Taxonomy (NCBI): domain Eukaryota; kingdom Metazoa; phylum Echinodermata; class Echinoidea; order Camarodonta; family Echinometridae; genus Echinometra; species Echinometra lucunter. Next base: position 1,870,729 of record CM057168.1, on the reverse strand, counting down.
TTCAAGTATACATCATATTGAAAGATCATTGGTATTGTTGCCTGAGGGGATAATCTCTTTTTTGGGTTATGGCTTAATGTCTTAGAATAGAAATGTAACAACTGTCGATTTGCAAACTATTATGCGCTCTTGCTAACCTGAAGCAGTTTAAGTTGTAAAGACATTTCTGTATATTGGAACTTAATGCTTTTCCACTCAGCTCAGTGTTAAATACATGCATGACCGGGGGCGGGGATATTTATAGCTTGGACGAGAAGATTCATTCATTCTTCCATGTATTATCGTGTTGATATGTTTCTATGAATTGATTTCTTTGTAGATCACCATACTCCGGCTTCAGTGTATCACCGGGTTTAGGGGAGACAAGGAACTATCCTCCTCAGCATCACGTGATTTGGCAGAAGCTCTTTGTTCCATGCCTCATCTGAATGATTTAACATTGGAATACACTCGTCCACATGATGACTTCTACTCAGTAATGAAGGAAAAAGCTTCGCATATCAAGGTATTGGCCCAGTTCATACAATATGCGTGTAGAAAAAAATATCCTAAAACAAACAATTCAAAAACAAAACAAACACATGTACAAGTAGTAACCTAGATACATTCAAGACGTTTGTATTTCAGTTGTTTTATCTATAAAAATGTAGCTTTTGTAGCTGCTAGGGTATAGCCATGGTAGACGTCAGGAGTAAATTGAACACTTTTGAACGGTTATTGTTATCGTTATTGGAAGGGATACTTTTATTTTTTAGCAATGATTAATGTCTTGGGAAATATGTAAGAACTGATCTGTGGAGATATCTAAAAGGATGTGGGCATGGTGGGTGGGCTGGTAAGCCTTGCAGTGTTACTATATAACTCATTTTAACGTAAATAATACATTGTAAATATGCAGGACATGCAGAAAACCTAGCTACGAATAAGATGGATGTGACATAACTGTAAAATGCAAATTTATTGATTCTTATCATAAAGGGAAATTACTGGTGAATGACGTGAAAAATCCTTGCCTATCTGCAGTGGCGGCACCAAGGGGGGGCATGGGGGGGCATTTGCCCCCCCACTCAGAAGCTTTGCCCCCCCCCCCCAGTTGCCCCCCCAGAAATTTTGAGGACTGAAAAGAAAAATTATACAGTAATTTGTAAATATGTAGATGTTGTCATAAGCATCATATTCAAGCTCTAAAGTGCTCTAAAATACCATTTTCCGCTCTTCAAAACTTCAATTGAAAACCCAAAAAGTGGTTATTTTTGGCTCGCTCGCTTCGCTCGCTCGTAATATTTTTAAATTTCTTTTCTAAAATACGATTAAAAACAAGAAAAGTAGCCATTTTTCGGCTCGCTCGCTTCGCTCGCTCATCATATTTCACAATATTTATTCGAAAATGAAATTAAAAACCAAAAAAGCAGCAATTTTTTGTTCGCTCGCTTCGCTCGCTCACAAAATTGATATTAAAATGTGTGTAAGCGACTAAAACTCGCGCCTCATGCTCGATTTTTCCATACACGCAAAAAAAAATTGACTACTCCTGCCCCCCCAACATTTTCTTTTGCCCTCCATTTGCCCCCCCACTTTAACAATCATGGTGCCGCCACTGCCTATCTGGCAGCATTCCGACATCATACTGTAACATTATGACTGACGTAAAAAAGAGATTACCTGTGACCATGATATAATGTAGGCCTCTGCAAATCCAGGCACAATACAATCATTAACTCATTAATAAGGACAACTGCACTAACTCTTCTTGCGCATTCAACCCCAGAAAACTATTTGACAAAGAAAAACGCCCCCTCCCAAGAAAAAGAAATAATTAAAAAAATGAATTATTAAGCATGAATAAATAAATAAACTAAATTAAATTTTAAAATAATGATAAAATAAAAAATATAATAAAACAAAAAAAGATTAGAACGTATTCATATCTCTACCTAAATGCAAGTAAAATTCAAGGTTAGGGAATTATAGTTCAAGTATACATACTGAAAGATCATTGGTATCGTTGCCTGAGGGCATAATCTCTTTCTCCGGTGATGGGAGACGAGCAACCATCCTCCTCAGCATCACCTGACTTGGCAGAAGCTCTTTGTTCCATGCCTCATCTCAATGATTTAACAATATACAACACTCGTCCACATGATGACTTGTTTACAGTAATCGAAGAAAGGGCTTCGCTTGCCAAGGTAGGCTTGTACTATGACATACAAAGCAATGAGAACGGGTTTCACCCGTGAAGAGCCATTTTACAACTCTAGTTACCATTGTCAATAATTTTTTAAGTTAAGAAAATTAAAATCAAAACTGCATAGTTATTTTTTTTTCATATCACTCGTCGTCTGTTACTTTTGAAATATGATATGCTTGGATTTTATAAAGGTAGAAAAGAATACAGTCATAATTAACGCTTTGGTTACTGGGACTTGAACTGGAATTAAATTAAAGAGTAATCAGTAGTCAATGGAATAATTTTTAAGCTTGTGTTCAGGAGAATTTACCTTAAGCACAAAATTTGTTTCCTTTGGATCGAGCGAATCCTGGCCATGTAACTCTGTTGCCATTATTTTTCATATGTAAGCATTTTTCTTCTGAATTATTAACAGTATGATCAGTTAGAGTAAGTTTCCTCAATATGATCTAATTTTTTATGTGATTTACTGCATATTTAGGGGTGCTTTCTTCAAGTGGCCGAGGGACACTTTAGGCTCAATGGAGTCACTCAACTGGACATGGAGTCATTACTGGACTCATTTGGGGAGCTTCTAGGGTAAGCGTTCTTTAAAAAAAACCAGTGGGGTAGGCCTATAGAACAATAGATAGGAATATGGTAATAGCATGAATCTAACAAACAAACAAACAAACGGATACCTACTGGCATTACTTTCAACTTGGTACCCGTTTGTTTCATCTTTAGGAGGCCTGCGCTAAATCTCTCATAACCAGGATGACAAGAAAAATTAAGCATAGCCTAATGTTTAATAGACCAATTTCACCTCCGTTTATGTATTTGGCCTTCTATCGGCGACGCCATTGCTGCGGTGGGCAAGCGCGCTGACTGCGATTGGCTCTGTGTACAAAATGAATGTAAGATATGAGATATGCCCCGATATTGTTCCATTTACTTTATTCTAGATCAATAAAATAAAGCATGGATACATGGGTAGATGAAGTAAGACAATGGTCATATCTGACGGATGAAGGTATGATGTATTTTTGTACTTTCGATGGTTTTTCAACTTAGTTTTTTCAGTAAAAAGTTCGATTGCAGTATAGAAGCCGTACTAAACGGGAGCCCTAAATCTTACCCTCTTTACAAAGTCATGTTTTCACTCATTAAATTTTAAGTAAAAAGTGCGTAATGATAACGTTTCTTGACATCAAAGTCCTTTTTGTTGATGTTTTTACCCACTGGCGACGAATTCCTTCACATTGCTTACGGAAACATGTGTAGGGAGTACGTCTTCTCACACAAACAGGCTTCATGAGTCAAAAGCGAGTGAATTTCGCACTCAGTTAGCTTCCAATTTTTAAACTTTCTCTAATTCTTGTGCCATTTGAGCACCGCACAGCTTCGACATGAAATTCCCTGATAATTTTTCATTGCAAATATTAAAATAAATCTGCATATACTGGTCAAAATAGACAAAAAATCGAACGAATGTACAAAACGCGCTATTGACTTGTGTAGTATAAAAGTTGGAGCGCCCACAGCAGTATGTCGAACTGTGTCGAACAGTCTGCTGCCCTCTTGCGTTGTGAAACCGGTCTATACTTTGCAAGGTTCCTTCATCTATTTCAAACATTTTCAACCGTACCCCAACATCTTTTACAGATTATTATGACATATAAACTTGAAATAATAATCCTAGCATTGTATCCAAAGCAATGCGCAAATAGGTCAGAATTAATTCTGCTCCTGTACCTATGGTAACAGGCCTACTTATACGAAACCCTTACAACTCGCATACTAATGTGATTCTGACTGATAGAATAAAGTCTCAATATATTGTTAAAACTTTGCAATTCAAAATCGATGGAACAACCGACAATTATAAGTAACTGGAGAGCCTGGCCTTTAAGATAAACAGATCGGAAAGTGCATTCATAAAATGATTATACAATTGTCACGACCCTGTTAAGAACTAATAGAAAATTAGCTAAGGAAAACTTAGGAATAAGACGCAACAAACAGGCTTTAAGATATTGAATTTAGTTTAAGTTTTTAAATCAATCATTTTCTTAAATACATTTGCAATCCCAAAAGCTCATATACATACCAAAATTGTTTAAAGCGAAATCAATTGTTTCACACTTTGTGATGTAACATGAGAAAAGATTAATTTTACTAAAGTACCTATAAATCGGTAAGAGAATGATTGATCATTTGTCTGAAACTAGCACGGACTCAACAAACACGCATCCATACACACCATTCCACTCATGCAAACAGGGGCAAAAAATAAATATTCGAAAAAAAACCACAAAACAACCTGAGGAGATATCAGTTCACGGTAGGGGCCCCGTACGACGAAACTACGAACAAAACAGTCACTAAGGCTGTGTATTCAAACGAAGATTCCTGCACGAGGAGACGATGTCGGCGTCATGGTCGACGACTCACGATCAGGGGCGTCGCTAGAGGGGGGGGGGGGGGGAGGATGTGGGAGGTGTGACACCCCTATTCAAAATTCTTGTCGGCAAATTCGCGATCGCTGTCGGCAAAAAAAAAGGGGGAAAGGGGAGAGAGAGAGAGAACGAAAGGAGAGGGAAGAGGAAGAAGGAAAAAAAAAAAGGAGTAAGGTGCCCAAATAGAGTCATATTCGGCTTATTTGCTTGTGCTTTTTGACGACGAAATAACACTGGTACCACGAAAGAGAGTGTATAGTTTTCCTCGCTCGCTGCGCTCGCTCGTATTATATTTACATATACGGGATGTTTTCGGAAGGCAAACGCATTCGGCTAGTGAGATAAACAAATACGTAATTTAGATATCGTTAGGTCCGTCATAGATTTTGATGAAGAATTATCACTTCTACCATAAAAAAGACTACATATATTTTTCCTCGCTCGCTGCGCTCGCTCGTATTATATTCAGATACAGGATGTTTCGGAAAGCAAACATTCCGCAAATGAGATGAATACAAATATGTAATATAGATATCTTTAGGCCCATCGTGTATTTTGATGAAGAACTATCACTTCTGCCATAAAAGGAGTATATGTATATTTTTACTCGCTCGGTGCGCTCGCTCGTATTATATTTAGATATAGGACGGTCTTTAAAAGCAAATAAATTAGGTAGGAGAAGTGACCAAATATATCAAAATAGGTACCTTAAAGGCCCATCGTGTATTTTGATGAAGTACTTTCACTTCTATCGTGAAAAGAGTATAATGTATGTATGCTCGCTCGTATAACATTCAGATACAAGATAGATTTGGGAAAGCAAACAAATTCGGCAAGCGAGGCCCATCATGTATTTTGATGAAGAATTATCCACTTACCATAAAAAGAGCATATAAATTTATATTTTTCCTCGCTCTTGTAATATTTAGATACATGATGGTCTTTGAAAGCAATAAATTAGGCAAGATAGGTGACCAAATATATCAAAATATCTTAAATTAAGGCCCATCATGTATTTTGATGAAGAACCTGCACTTTTTAGCATCTTGAAAAGGAGTACGTATGTATTTTTTCCTCGCTCGCTACACTCGCTCGTATAATATTCAGATACAAGATTCGGCAAGTGAGGTGACCAAATGTAGCTGTATAAGTAAGATATCTCATAGTTAATACCATCGTGTATTTGGATAAAGAATTATCACTTCTACCATGAAAATAGATTTTTTCCACGCTCGCTGCGCTCGCTTGTATAATATTAAGATTTAGGATGGTCTTTGCAAGCGAATGAATCAGGCCAGAGAGGTGATCAAATAGATATCTTTAATCACATCATGTAGTTTGATGAAGAACTATCACTTGTACGAAAGAGGGTGTATATTTTTCCTCGGTCGCTGCGCTCGCTCGTTTTATATTTAGATACAGGATGTTTTCGGAAAACAAACACATTCGGCAAGTGAGGTGAACAAATATATAATTCAAAAGGAAAATATGATAGAGGCATACAACTGAACATGCCTCATGGGCTTTATACGGTTGCATTTATCGACGTTGGTCGTCGGCAGTCGGTGGCATTGTTTGTCGGCATTCTGGCCTCTACACTCCTCCCCCCCCCCCCCCATTCAAAAAAGTTTAGCGACGCCCCTGCTCACGATGACCACTGGCGATGACCCATCAAAGACGACCACTGGCGACGACCCGCCATAAGCACTGACGTCTGACTCTCAAATCATTCGGTTTATGTAGACCTACTGTCCGGTTGACTCGGTTAATCCCGTAAATAAAACTCCTTTTCGAAAGAACAGTAAGTCAAATATTATTCCTCTCATTGTTTACCAATTCCTTTCAAAGCACAAACACTCACACTCAGACGCATACACACCTCAGTCATCATGTTACTCCTTGTCATATAGTTTGATAATTTTTACGTTTGAGAGCTTAAAATATCATCATCAATTGATTACACTGCTCTTCTCTTCAATAATTAATACCACAGTATTGAATAATATTGCTTAAAGAAATATACGCATCAGCGGCTCCTTCTTTGTGGAATAAGTTACCTATTTCTCTTCAAACATGCAACTCCCGTTTCAATCTTAAAACGAGGCTTAAAACTTACCTAATGCTTACTGATGCATCCTTGTGAGCTTACATTTAACACAACTTTCGTTTTTGATCTTATGTAATAGAAATTATCTTGTTTGTGCCTTGAGCATCTCTAATTGAGATGGTTGAGATGTTGTGTGTTATAAATGTTGTCATTATTATCATTATTTACATTATTATTATTCATTATCTATACTTTCATAACTTCTCCCAGTATAAAGGAAAATTATGTTTGTTTCAATCTTCTAAGAATACAACTGTAATTCCTACACATTTCTATGCCAACCCAGCATAACAAAATACTCACATCCATGCTTACCACTGCATGTGGGTTTTCCTAACTAAAGAGTAAGTCGATTACAGACAACGGATACCATGTTCGACATCGTTCAGAACAGACAGACTCTGGCTAACAAAGGAAAAATAACAGCTTTTTCATACTGGCAAAATTGAAGAGAACACAACTCATCCAACCAAGGCAAAAAACGTAATGCCCGTTTCACTGTACGAAAGCACTAACATCCTTGCCCGACCAAGCACTACGGGCGTGGCTTGTGACCTTTGCCCTTATTTTCTTTCTGAATTCATACACTCACGGGTTACTCTAAATTTACGTTTTGTCAACATGGTCAATAGAACAGAAAATGCTAACACTGAACGACTTATTACTGATACACCTACTTATCAATTAGCATACGTTGCCACAGGCAATCGGTACGTGGAGAAAAAAAAAACCCAAACTATTCATTTCAAAAGATGCCAGCTCTAGCGATCGTCTTATAGGCACGCTACACACCTGTCATAATTTCAGAGACGATCGATCTTAAAACTAGGATACAAAAATAAACCATTTTACTTTGGAAACTACCAACTCCTCGAAGTAATTAGGGAAAATAAATGTAAATGTTATTTCTTAACGTTTACCTGTGACAACAAGGACCTGTATTTGCCCATATCTCTGCATTATTCAGGCGTTATTAGTCTAATCCACCGTTCTTCCAATCAACCGCACATTTTTTTTCAAACAATATCGAAGAGGTACAGTACATCCTCATTACCTGAATGAACTTTTAGGGACTTGAACCTTTACTCAGAGTATGGAACATCCGTTTTTTTGTGTGTGTTTTTTTTTGCGAGCTTTATTAGTCTAATCTACCGTTTTTCCAATTAACCACACAAAAATTGCTTTCAAATGATATCGCAGAGGTACATCCTCATTTCCTGAATGAACTTTAAGGGACTTGAACCTTTTATTCCCAGTATGAACCATCCCTTTTTTTATTTTGCGAGCGAGCCAAAATTCCACTTTCTTGCTATAAAAGAAATGCTATTTGTCTTCAAAGTATACACTCACGCAATATAAGCACCTCGCTGTTGCAATTGCTTACTTTCCTTAAACCACCCAGTTTCAATATTACAAACGCAAGATAGGGGAAAACACACTCTTTCAGTGATGAAGTGTTCTTTTGTCATAAAAACCCACTACACGTTTATAAATATCTGCATTAAATATTCGAATGAGCGCAACGAGCGAGGAAAAGATTACATTTTTTGATAGCCTCAAAGATATCTAAATAGTTTTTTTTATCACCTAATTGCCAAATATGATGCTTTTTAGCGCATTGCTTGCCATCTAAAACCATTTTTGTTTCTATGAGTGAGCAAAGCGAGCTACCGACAAAAACTCAGTTTCTTTCTATTAAAATGTAGAATTCCACCAAATTAAATTAGATGAATTTTATGATGTACTATTTCCCTGTATTCGAGAAAAGCCTTACATCTCGCGGTAAAAAAATATTACAATATTCGGACACGTTGCTGAGGAAATAAGAGCACTACCTCTTGATCTTGTTTCTATGAACGAGCGGAGCGAGCCAGCATAAATTAACTTTTTAATACTGAGAAAAGCTAGCTTCTAGTGTACTGTTACTCCAAATTTATGATTTTGATAACGTACATTTCATCAGCATCCTCCTTTCTCAAATTTTGTAATATAGTAATAGGCTACCGGTTACAGGTCATTATTTCATGAAATTCTTCTGTTAAGTTCCCGTTCGAATCCTTGCAGTTATATTATAATAGTACATGTATAAGACTGGATAAAAAGGCAAGATGAAATCACTTTCATTTCATAATAATCCCTGACAAAACTATCAACTGGCATTGGTTAGGATAACAAAAGGTATCAAATTCGAGTAGAACCATACTATTTAAAAGAAAGACAAGATGCAAGCGATTTGCTTTCATAAATATAGTATTAAAACCTCATTGGTTAGAATATCTAAAATGCGAGCGAGCGAAATGGTCCAGCGCTGAAAACCTTTTCCTTGTCCTTTCCTTAAAAAAAAAAATTATTTGCTTTTTATTCTCTTTGTCTTTGTCTCTACTTTTTTCGAGGATTATAGAAGGCTATGAAATTTTTCCTTTTCATGGTGACTTAATGGGGGGGGGGGGGGGGAATGATTGTACAGGCCACCCCCTGAACAAAAATATTGGGCGGGAATATCCCCCATGCCCCCCCCCCCCCCCCCCGGATCGACACCCAGTTGTATTTTTCTTTTGATCCTAGGACCCCATGAGCTCTTGATAATGCACTCATCAAACTCCAGAACTGTATTTCAGATATAAGACAGTTGATGGTAGTGAATAATTTAAAACTAAATGATTTAAAGACTGAATTCTTTGTTGCTACTTCTGCTCACAATTTGCGCAGCCTTCCAAATGTTCAGTTGGATGTTGGTGGCACACTTATTAGCCCTCCAGAAAAGATAAGAAACCTTGGTATTATAGTTGATTCTTGCATGTCCATGACATATCATATCTCTCTGTAGTATGGTTACATAATGTTAAAGGAATATTGCTAGAATCAGGTTTATTGACCAGTGTGCCTTACACAACACTGTGCGTTCTTTAGTTCTGTCACGTATTGATTATTGTAATGGGCTTCTTTCTACCATTCCTTCTAATCAAGTGGTTCGTGTTCAACGGCTACAGAATTGGGCAGCACGATTAATATTACAGGTTTCCAGGGATCATCCTTCTCAACCACTCTTGAGATCACTGCACTAGCTTCCTTTGAAACAAAGAATAATTTCAAATTACGTGTGTTTGTATGCAAAATACTTAATAATCAAGCTCAAAGTATTCGGGTAATTGTTTGAATTTATACACACCCACTAGAGCACTGAGGTCAGCCAGTGATCCTCTCCGTCGACGCGTCTCACATATTCAGTTACTCGTACATTAGCCGGTGATAGGACATTTACTGTGTCAGCTTCAAAATACTGGAATGATTTGCCACTTACAATAAGACAGACCTAATCAATTACAAGATTCAGAAAGGCATTAAAAACCCATATTTTATGCAGCTTGTAGTTTAGGATATTGATTAAGTTTATAATTACATGTACACTGTTTAACTTATTGTAAGCGCTTTGGGCCTTATGGGAAAAACGCAGTATAAGTAATAAGTAATAATAATGAACAGTGATGAAAGTGCCTTTATTCTTTTCCTGTTGTCTACGGGAACTGGTTCGTCCCCGTATTAAAATAATGTGAGCTTGTGAATTCATTGTCAATAAGTTGAAGTGATACCATTATTTTTTTTTCTATCATGGAAGGGAAGTACTACAAGAAAATGGGCAGATCAAAGTGAAGAGCTGCACAATGCATTTGTAAGCAGAGCACTGTTCTTTCTTTGACATTGGAGCATGAGGATTTTGTTAATTCTAAAGAATCTAAAAGTGAAGTTCATGCCCTATGACATATGTCAGGCAAGATTCTTCATCAACGTTTCCGTAGCGCTGTTCCTAGCTAGGTTTACAAAATGCTAAACAATTAAAAAAAAAAAGACCCTCGCAGGAGGTAAATCGAAGCTGCAGTCCCCTGAAAAAAAAATCAATTTTGATTTGCATGACGTTTTTCCTTGATGGTTCTTTAAAAAGGTTATTACCTTAGTAATCTGTAAATTCTCATAATTTGAATTTCGCTGACCCAACAGTCAGGCCCACCCTCGGAAAACCGAGTACAGGTTTATTCTCCGAAAACGGCATATGGAGCAAGGTAAATTATAGAGCCCTCATCGTTCAGTGCGAGACATGAGACTGTTGATATTTTTTTTCCAAAAATAATGCTACGTATACATTTTTAAAACATATTTGTCATTTGAAAGTCATTTCTTATGGAGGATTTGGAAGAAAATATACACGCAGCATTATTTTTCAGAAAATATATATCATTGATAGGTTGACTTTGCGAGATTTTCCCAATGCATGTTGTACACACTGACGCACACTGAACGATGAGGGCTCTATATTCATACGTCGTTTTCGGAGTATATGCCTGTGCTCGGTTTTCCGAAGCTTGGTCTGCCTGCCCAAGAGACTGAAATACTGTCAAGCAATTAAGTATTATAGGCAAAGCATTGACATTGTGCCCTGAAGATTTTCAAACAGTAGACTAGCCTGAATTCTTTCAAAAAATATACCGAACAGGCAGTCATTCTCTGTGTTATAAAAATATGCCGCTTTCCTGTGAAAAAAAGGTCATCTACTCAGGACTCACATTCATGTGAACAAATTTATTAGACAGAAATATCTAAACGGTTTCTTCACTCCGAACTGCTGCCTTGGCTCATTTAAAATCGTATTTTTTTTTTCTCAGGACGGAATCCAGTGATGAAGATTGTGAGTACGGCGAAGAGGAGACTGACAATAGTGGGGGAGAGACCGAATGCTGCACAGAAGAGGAAGAGGGCTCTATTGAGTCAGGTGATGATGAAAGGACTGATTACAATTTCAGTAATGAGGCAAATGAAGAGAGCAAGACAAGCCATGAAGGAGATGAGGTTGAAGATGATCCTGAGGAACATGAGGAGAGAAATCTTGAACAGAGTGAAGAGAAGAGTGATGACGTCAGAGATGACGAGGAGAGCACTGAAGACATGACGGGTAAGAAAGTTGATTATTTTTTTGTGAAAAAAAATACTAAAACGATACTTGAAACTACCCTGATTACTATGTATTATTTTTTTAAACACCGTTACTAGTTTTCTGAATACCCTGTCAATCCCTTTGTTTACCCTCCACCAAACATAATTATAATAAATGCATAAATAAAGGAATAAATAATCTAAAAAATAAGAAAATACAAAAAATATATGAATGAATAAGTAAATTATCAAACATATTAAATGAATAATCTTTAGAAACACTACCAGAGAAATAAGACCAACACATACAAAGTTCAGGGTCTTCTTGACTGCTTGAATTGAATGAATATTTTTGAATTATAATAATGAGGCGTAAAAGAATCAGTAAGGCTTCATGCAATATGCTCAATCAAGTGTACACTTAAGTTTCGTTTTAGGTTATGTTAAAATCAGTTACGCATATTGAACTTTCAGAATGTGTGGCCTTTGTACTATTTTCCTCTAGACGGTAACCATGTTGAAGATCTGTTTGATCACCAAGGTGGAGAGTTATCCCTTGAGACCCATGGCTGTATTCTACGCATCCCCCCTGGAGCCATAGAGGAAGAATCACCTGTGAAGATAACCTTAGAGATTCTTACAGAGCTACCAGATGACATCGAGCTGGAAGAAGATGAGATGGTTGTTAGTCCCGGCTTCAAGTGTTTGCCATCAGGCTTACACTTCAAGAAACCTGTAAAGCTGATCATGCCACACTGTGCCGTCCTCAATGACCCCAAAAAAGTGCAGACAGTACTTCATTTATAGAGTCACCACACTGCAGGTGTAGTATTGAATCATAAAAGGAGAAAGGCGATGTCAAGAAAGTGTTGTGCCGGGTCAATAGCTTTGTAGTATTCATAATTTCATTGCTTGGTATTGAAGCAATACATTGTAATAAAAATGAAAGACGTGGGACAGAACCAGGATTTTGTAAAAGAGGTGTACAAATCTCAGATAATCTTACAATAACAAATAAAATCAAACAAAAATAATTACGATATTCATACGTTTTGGGGATATTTCTGTGTTTGGCCAAATTACTAAGTCATCAGTTAGGGAAAACGATACTTGAACAGGCTTGTTTAAATAACTTGGTATCTTGATAGGCATTTCGCTATACCCATTGACAAGCTGTTAAATGAGTTATTTTTTTGCGATTTGCCCCTTCCCTACTTTAGATACGTTTATATTTCATTTGAACATCCGACATGAATTTGCTTGCGGTCTTTACTAATTCAATTATGCTTCTTTTTATCTTCCTCTAAAGCCAAAATAGAACGCATTCCACAGACATCAGCAACATGCACAGTACATCAGCATCACTTTGAGTTAATGTTGGAACACTTTTCAGAAGGATGGTTGACCATGTTGTGGAACTGGCTATTTGCTCCAGGGAAGTCGATGTGCTGCATGCCGTATCTCCCTTATACTATGCCTGCAAACAGGATACCGCTCATGCAACTAAGGCTTGAAAATAAATCCAATCAGTCACTGGTAAGCAAGCAGGCCTCTCTTCTGAAAAAGCAACAGGGCTATTTAATCAAAGTAACGGAATGAAACAATCTAATAAATAATTTACATTTTCATGATGCTGATAACACTCGCTGGTATACTAAACATTATGAACAATCAACACTGACTCTCGATTCTATTTCGAAAATTTTACATTTGCATTTAGATGTTTGTTTGTTTATTTTTTCACCATGCAAAATAAACAGTCACATTGACAAGAACAGCGTATTACATCAAAATAGAATACATAGTAGGAACAAAGCATAAACATAAATGTTTGAAGCGCAGAGTCCCTAGAATAACATAGTAGGTAATAAATTCGTTTCGTAAAACATGGCTTGAAATAAAACATTCATGATTTCGTTTTATCGACAGAAATAAAACCAAATAAAAAAAAAGGAATACAAATACTCGTGCCCCTATATCGTACTATACCTCCTTACCCTGTCATAAAAAGACAAAAACACTTAGGTGTACCTCAAAAGATACTATATGAATATTTGGAGAGGAGCAATTCTTTCATATTCCTTTTAATTGATATAATAGTTTTACAAATTCGTATATGAGATGGTAATGCAATCCAAATGTCAGGTCCAACATATCTAATTGATTTATGTGCTAAAGCGGTTCTTGGTGTAAACAAATGGAAATCAGAAGAATGTCTAGTTGGATAGTTATGAATGTCTCTATTCAAAGTGAAATCGTCACAAAATAATAAAGGCAATTCTTTTTTCGTTTACGTGGTATATGAACACTGCAATTTGCATGAAATGAATAACAGTAATTTTCAATGTTTTAGTCTAGAAAATAAAGGATCAGTATGATCAAAGTATCCGGACCCAGTACAAAGAAATGCAAGAATGAATAAAAGAATTGTAAATAATAAGCAAAACACGAAGCGGGACAAATTATCGCAGCTTGTATATTTCACACCAATATACCGAGGCAAACTTCGAGAAATCACGTACGTGCTCATGCCAAGAGAGAGAGAAAGAAGAGCGATTTTAGTTTTGCTATGAGTAGTAGTAGTAGTAGTAGTAGTAGTAGTAGAATGGTTTATTAAAAAGAACTGAAATGGCAGCCCGAAGGCTGAATTACAATCAGTTTACAAATAAATGCAATCATAACAATCAAGATATATAATACATATTAAAAATAAAGTTACAGAAATATACATTAAAAATTACAATAAGCAGGTAAAATGTCTTTAAAGCTTCATATAGAACAGAGTTTTATATATGTAAGCATAATGTTGATTTATCGAGATTCAGAAGAAAATGAGAGACATGATTGGGTTATGAATAATCAGCAAAATTATAAGGCAAACATTCATTCATTTATGAAAACTAAATGTATATAAGTGAGACAAAGGAATATTTGATTACGGGTTTTTTGACATATAGTTGAGTGAGAATCACAGAATGATGACTCAAATATTGGAGATGAAGGAAAATTCAGGTCTGTAAAAAAAAAAAAAAAATTACTGTAAAAGAGTTCTATTTAAAAAAAAACCTTTCTACAAAACGGTTCGATAAATAAGAATAGTAATATAAAAAGACTATGTGTAATTAGGAATGGGCACATAAAAAAGCACAATCATAACAATGAGATCAGGCACCATTTGCATTTAGGAGCCTGGCAAGAATGGGATAGGGCTCTGCCCGTAACGTTCGGTTCTACATTTTGGTTCTACGCACACTCTGTGAGGAATTGGAAGCAACAGTCTGTCTCTGGAACTGCGCAGGCTATGATTGTGTGACTGGACTTTGAGTTTAAGTAATTCTGTTATGTTACTATAGGAGCTTGTCCACTTAAGGATTTATACACAATTAACAAAATTTTAAATGGAATTCCTTGCCGAACTCGCAACCAGTGAAGCTTTCTTAGAAGTGGATGCACTTGAAGTGAACATTTGATTGACAGTAGACAAGTCTTGCACAAGCATTCTTGACTCTTTACAGCCTAGATATCAAGAGAGTCAGGCATTCCGAACAACAATTCCTTGCAATAATCGAGCTTACTTGTAATGCATGTACAACCGCTTTCATAATTTCCTGATCAAAATATTTGCGGATACGTCTGAGATTGTATAGAAGATAATATGTCGATTTGCATATATATGTTACTTGTGTTTCCATGTTCAAGTTTGTGTCAAAGTATACTTCTAAATTTCTTGCAGAATACGAGGTTTAACATTGGATAATCCTTCTCTTACACCATCAATGCTAATTTTTCAAACCTGTTGTGAAGTACCGATAATCAAAAATTCACTCTTACTATCGCTCAATTTAAGCTAGTATTTTTAAGCATTCAGCTACGAATGAAATTAATGCATTAATGAAACGCTTGCATCTTGAGTACCAGGGGCTGGTCTAAAGGATAGATATAATTGTATGTCATCTGCAGTAGCAGTGGCAGGCAACTTGAGGGAAATTATCCTGAGTGCTCCTGATTAAACTACTCTTGTACAATGTAAATAGCAAAGGACCAAGTCGAGAGCCCTGGGGCACACCGAAAGGCACTTGGAAGGAGTCAGAAACAATACCATCTTCTACTGTAACCTTTTGATGTCTATCAGACAAGTAGGATTTGATCCAGCAGAGAGCAATACCATCTATACCTGCAATATTTCAAGTAATCTTGAAGTAATACATTCATATGAAAATTCATTACTAAAAAGAACGGAGGGATAGCCCTACTCAGCGTTGGTATCAGAACAACGCTGTTTTCCAGAGGGGCCCCTATATATAACAATGTATAAAAGACTACTTACAGAAAAATAACGTAAGCAAAGTTGATAAGGAAAATTAAAACAAAACACGGTAAACGCAATATTTATATACACACAACTATTAAAAAAAAGAGAGGAAAAAAACGAGGTGTAAGCCTGCACTGATATACAAGTCACTATATCAGGATCAGGAATAATACCTTTCATTTTATTCTTGAATGTGTTTACGCCTGGTGAAAGTTTAATAGCTCTAGAGGTGGCAAGGAAAGCTGATCAGGGCCAAACAGAAAACACGTATTGGGACTGATGAAGCGCCCCTTCCCAACTTTCATTTTTTTTCACAGCCACTTTTCTCTCTCTCCTTCTCTTTATTAATACAATCATTCATGTAATTTTTATTCAGGCAATTGTGTGCCACTCCCCATTAGTCTGAGCGATACACGTGTCTCCTTGCCCCACTGAAGTTAATATACGATAGACTTGTAATACAAATTTCCGGCTGGCTCTCCGCTATATCGGAGGAATTGGGTTACACTCAATCGGCTGCGAACTGGGGTTGGAAGATTCATAATATGTACCGTTGGGGACTTCGACAATCACCGGCATGCATCTGTGGTGCAGATGAGCAGACGGCAGATCATGTAATCTACAACTGTCCCGTTCTCCAACCTCCTGATGGGATGACTGATCTGTCAAGCCCAAAGGATGCACAAGCCAACTAGCTTACCAAGCTTCAAGAAATAGTTTGATATGTATTTTTTCCTTTTTAGATTTGTATCTTTTTTAGAGGGCAAGACCCATTCATTCATCATGCATGTGGTGGAGGTGGCATACATGGCTAGGGTAAATGTAGGTGTATTACCTGGTTTACTATCACTCGTGATTTATGAGCTGGCTGGACATGATCCTTAAACTGCCAGAGAACAGTGCAGTAACACCTGGTGCTGTTTGGATCTAAGTTAGTAGCTTTTTCATGAATGTTGCCTTCTTCCCATGTTGGAAATCACTTCAGATATGTATAATACTATTACCTCATACGAAAGAAGAAGAAGAAAATAATGATTATTTTATTTCATTCTTGAGCCATACACCAAACGACGCCAGTATCAACCTGCTCTGGATAAAGGTCAAGAAATCATGATCGAGCGGAAGGACCTAACTGTTACCTGTGACCATGCCATGGACAGCCATAAAGAGAAGGTAAGATATGTGTGAGAATATCTACACAATTTTTAGCATGGGTGTCTATTTCGGGGGGGGGGGGGGGGCACTGGCAACCGAGAGACTTAGGCATGGGTGTCGCTAGATTATTTTGAATTGGTGCACTGGTGTTCATTTTTTCGCGGTTAAGTGATGATTGATGCCACATTATGCTCGGCAAGCGAGCTAAGCTACCGAGTTGGGAACAAACGGGTGTTGAGAGAATAAAACAAGTGGGAGACCTAAGTATGCTGATAATTGTTTGGGAGGTGAACAAACATTTCCCAACATTCATGGCTTCATATCATATTCTAATCTATCCCTCGTCACTTTATACACACAAGAATTTACTTTCAAATGCTATCGAATATGCATCAGCAGCTCCTTCTTTGTGGAATAAGTTACCTCTTTCTCTTCAAACAAGTAACTCCCTTTTCACTTTTAAAACTAGACTTAAAAACTTGTTTAATGCATATTTTTAAATTTCCTTGTGAGCTTACATTTAACACAACTTTCGTTTTTTGATCTTATGTAATTGAAATGATGCGCCTTGAGCATCTCTTTCAGATGGATATTGCGCATAGTAAATATTATCATTATTTATTATGTACATGTAGATTCTCATTATATAATGATACAAGGGTATTTTTTTTTCCTTAGTTGGTAGAACTAACTTTATCTTTCTCATATTTTTAAAAAGCCACTCTTTGTGACGTGTAGTAGAAATGTTAATTCGTCATCAAACTGCAATATATTTCAGCATAATGCGGTTATCATCTCGCTCACTCTGCCAAATAGGACTTTAATTTGGCACCTTGCTGCCCAAATATGTTTGCTAGCTAGAAAAAAAAAACTCTACTCTTTCTGAAGCAGAATTGATATTTCATCATCAAATACAACAAAATGTATTTTTCTCACTTTCATCTCACTTTTCAATCATGTCTGTTTCCACAAACCATCTTTTTTTTTCTCTCTCTCTCTCTCAAAATTTTATGACGCTGCGAAGCGAGAGGGGAAAATACTCTTTCTTCCGATAGAAGTATTAAGTCGTCAACAATACACTAGATATCTAAAAAATATATTCAGTCGCCTCACTTGCGAAAATTTCTTTCTGAAAATATCGTGCTTCTAAGTACGAGCGAGAGAAAATAGCTAGTAAAAATGTCCATTACCATAAATCTAAAAATGAAAAAGATACATTTTTAATGAAATAATTTGTTGGTCACTATGCGAAATATTTGGGCATCTCGCTTTCCGAATTCGTTTCTATCTGAAACCATCAAGTATATTTGATGTCATGAGCAAGCAACCCTCCAGCAATGTGATAATCACTGCCACTCAGTGGGCTCTACCCTATCTCATAAAAAAAAAATGTCTAGCGACGTCCTCGGCTGATTGGCCAGTTGGTCACCAACATGCACTGAAGCGAGCGACTGGCAAAGCACTTTATTTCTGTATACCGCTGATTCGTCAAAAATTGCAAGAGCTAATTACACAACTTTTTGCAGAATTTCTTTATGGTCGCTGCCAAAATGAAATGATATTCGGATACCTCACTGTTGAGACAATAGTGTGCTTGCTACCCGAAACCATCCATTTTCCTTGATTTTATGATCGAGCATAAAGAGCGATCGAGAAAAATTGCGAATATGTAGCTTAGAGCAGGTTCTAATGTATTCTTACTCCATTGAATATTTTCAGCATCTTTGGCGCTCTCAAAGTGGGTATGATAGCAGTAGGATGCTGGTCAAAGGCAATTACCTTCTGAAAATTCATCTGTTTTAGCTGTCCAGGTCAGCATGCCGCTCGCTTCCGCGCAGTTACATTTGTTTTAATTACAAATTTATTTACATTTATTTACATACCGTAGACATACGGATTCCGAAACAAGAAATAACAAACAAAGAAAATTGATAATGACGTTGGTAATTAATACGAATAACGATAATCATCATACATTCAGTCTATTCACTATTTTAATTGAGTCATTTTTACAGACCTACATCCGGCACCCCCCCCCCCCCCCCCCCGGCCGATCGACACCCATATTTCTTTTATCATTCAGATTCAAAGTTTTCTTCTCTGTGTGAAATACAATTTTACCAGGTTCTTGGAAAGCATGGTCTCTTCAGTACAACTGAAAGCGTTGTATCCTTCCCACTAGATATGTGTTCTAAGGAGGATAACATTATTGTCACCTTGGAACTGACTCAGACCAGAAGTAATGAAATGATGTTTAATACCGGATGCATAGGTATGTATGATGCACGTGTACTAATGTATGATTGAAATCTTGTGTTAAATGATTTTGTATAGCCTCTTTCTATAGATTCGTTTTGAAAAGAGAAGGATGGGGTCGAAAATTAAATTTAAGTTGTTCAGAACTCAATTTTTGTGATTTTTAAACATGCAAGTTTTTTAGGACAGTTATATTTACTGGATTTGGATCTCAACATATCAAATCTTTAACCCTAAAAAGGCTGGGGTGGAATCTCCCCCACCCCCAGACGTTTCGCGCGATATGTCCGCAACGCCCTATAGATGTCGCCACGACGGTGCATGATTTTTTCTCTGTAGCATCTCGCGCATATTTTGAGACCAAATTCATGACGTCCGGGTACGCAGTTCCGAAGTTAAGCAATATTTTGTACTCGCATATCGGATCAAAAATTGCTCAAAAACGTGATTTCATATACAAATCCAATACAAATTGTGTTTTCAGCAAAAATCCATAAATGTGTGATTATTTTTACTATTAATGATCAAAATCAATTAGTTTTAATTTTGGTTATGATCCTAATAGGTTTGCCGACGAATTTCATCAAGAACAATAAAAAAAATACTAAAAGTCTAAAAACAAGGATATACTAAAGAAATTTAAAAAACAACAAAATATATAAGAAATAAAAATTGATTCCATTTTTTTCATGCATCCTTGTTAACAACACAAAGAGTATTTACAACAAAAATGTTACCATTAGGAGATTCATTTAATGATTACTAGCAAAAGGTCTGATTTACGCATAAATTAGCAGAATTAATTACCTAATGAATCATTTTTTGCAAAAGTTAACTACGGAAATTGGTAGATGACGTCACGGTGACGAGCGTGCCGATTTTCGGCGCGATCGCGTAATTGACGGCCGAGATCTCAAGGGGGGAGGGTGGAATCTGGGTATCGCTCAAAAAGCCCAGCGTGATTAGGGTTAGAACGCGTCTGTGGTCGCTTACGATATTGTTATTTCATTGTGGAATAATTAGGATTAAAATGTAATCCAATCATTTTGATACCACTCTCCGCCCCCTTCCCCTCGCCCATCCCTTTCTCATAATGCCTTTCGAGGCGAAAGCGGGAACACATTTTTTTCTTTCATCTATTCTGGAGGTGCATTATTACTAGACCCATACCAAATTGAATTTATAGCCCTCTACAAACTCCGAAATCTATCTGACTTTTATTTCACCGATCCTGTATTCTTTTCTTTGCCTCTTTTGGACGTATAGAAAATGTCTATACACCTACATGATGCATCTATAAAATCCCCGTTGCTTGTGTTCTTCTTCCTTTCTTTATTGAGCAGCTTCGTCGAAAGCAAACAGCCGTGATGCCGGAGAGCTGCCTGAACGAGAATGGTGAGATCATGTAGAGGTGTACATTTTTATTATCATTATTATTATTATTAATTTGTTTATACAAAATTCCTTTAGGCAAACATTTCATAATGAGTTAATAGTTATTTGGTTTGTAGGGGTTCGAGTAAAGACCAACCACTAACGTCCATGTTCCTAATAAGAACAGCATGGGTTTATTTAACAATGATATTAAAATTAAAGTTTCTTGACACGGGTAATTCGGCATCGGGTTATATAGTTGTCTTTTTATAGAGACTAATTAGTGTTTCAATATATTGCTATACGTCCCAGAACGTGTTGTTTGTATTAATGAAAGCTCATACAAGTGTTCTGTCGTATGAATGGCTGTTCTGATATTAGTACATGTATTAACAATATTCATGTAACAAAAGATGGCCGTGAAAAAGATGCTAATGCTACCTGTTTGTAGTTTGAATACTTCAAAACTGAATATTTTTAATTGGCGACATATTTCTGTACCGGTTTTAAGGAACATATATTTTGTTTTGAGAGGGTGGAAAGCCCTACTATCCAAGCTTTCATTACCATGATTACACGTTCCAGTATTTTAAGGCATCCTACAAACATGACAAAGTAACCGTTTACCTCACCCAGCTTAAGTACGGCAGATGTAGTTTGATGGCTCGCTAGATAACATTAAAGCTTCCCCATGACAAACATGATGGCAACGCATTTTTTTTTTTCATTTTAAGATTCGACGTCAACATGGTCAATCCACTTTGAAGCAGAGAAGCATAATGAGGATTTTTGAAAAACTTTAACTGATATCTTAAATCTAATTTAAAGCGTGATGCTATCGAAGTATTTAAAAGCTAATTCAAATTTTCTCTTCTTCCTTTACCACAGTGCAAGCAGTAAGGTCAGTGAGAAGGAATTTCTGAAGTTATCAGAAGGCATCGAGTCTTCTCGCTATCTTAAAGTTGGAATAACCCTGGACGTTGGTCATGCAGTACTGAAAGACATCAGGGAGCGATGTCGCTCGGACCAGGATGCATTGATGGACGTGTTCATGAAGTGGAAACTCAAACAACCTCCTGAAACTGACCTTAGATCAAGTCTTGCTGACAAACTGGAAGAGGCTGGATTACAAGAATTATCCGGAAAGTTGCGCAACGGTACTTTAATGATTTCATGACATGCATTATGAGGTTATGAGATGCAGTGACTTGTTGTTAACCAGTCTTTGGGTAGGCATGCTTTCAAGCTCTCGATATTTTACCATCCTTCTTCTTTCATGCGATATGTGTATTCGCATTTAATGCAATTTTTTATTCCTTGCCAACCTGCTAATTCTTATCTCTTTTTGCCATTCTTTGGTTTAGTAATTTCGTAAAGTGTACATTGTTGTAACATTTCATGTGCGCAAGAAAGAGGGAGAGTATTATAATGTATATATTTTCATAATGTATTTACTGTATTAATGATTGTTAATCTTATATAAATTGGATATCGTTATCATGTGTTAAAATATTGTATAATTCAGCTACCGGGCTGCGATGCATAAACCATTATTAGCAAATGATCTCACCTACTATGTATTGATAATTGCGGCACATAGCTTTGACTTCTTATTTTTCTATGGTAGCTGAACCTTTTGGCTAATGGCCATTGGAAGATATTGAAAACTATTATATAAATACACCTGGCTGATCTACTACTCACTATCTGGTTGGTCTTTCGCATCATTTTATTTAAATTTAAATAATGCATAAAAATAAGAGATCTGTTTCAGCTATACCATGTATATATTTCGATAACACTTTTGATCGTTTGGATCATAATGTTCAGAAAATGGTTCGTATGCATATAAAACCTTGGGTAATATAAACTGGATTGCACGTGTAGTTTTGTTGTTGTTGTTTTGTGTTTTTGTTTTAAAATCTCATAAACAAAATGGAACTCAACTTGGCCCAATTCTTTTATCATTATTATTATTATTATGATTATTATGATTATTATGATTATTATGATTATTATGATTATTATGATTATTATGATTATTATGATTATTATTATCATTATATTATTATTATTATTATTATTATTATTATGATTATTATTATTATTATTTCATTATTATAATAATAATTATGATTATGATTATTATGATTATTAGCATTGTTATTATTATCATTATTATTATTATCATCATCATCATCATGATCGTCATCATTATGGTCAATGATACATTTCCTACACATTATTTCAAATAATATCTTGACGAATTGTTCTTGCACGCCATGCGGTTGCACAGGTAGGCACTTTTGACACTTTCATGTGAGGGGAAAATACTCATGTCTGAAAAGTTAAGACTAGAAATGAATCCGGGTATGAATGTGTAAAGAGCTCGATATATTACTAGTCATGCTAGTCAAGGGTTCGAATCCCCCTGACGCTCACATTTTTTTTTCATTATAAAATTGATGATAAGGCGTTCATTCCGTTGACAAATAGTAAAGTATGATGGTTATTCTTTAATCAGGGCCCCGTAACACAAAGCTTAGCGATTGATCGTACGATAATTTTTTGCGATTGACTGCACATAGTGGTCAATGCAATCAATCGCAAAGATCAATCGAACAATCTTTGCTAAGCTTTGTGTTACGGGGCTCAGGTCGCTGATAGACGATCTTCGTTCTCACCCTCACTTCAGAGTCGCCTCAAAAGCGCCTACCGGTTGCACTTCCCACCTATGCAGTGTTTACGGTTTCTACATGTTGAGGAAACTCAAGACAATCAATTTTCCCTTGAAGCCCTTGGTATTAGACAGTACAGGTTATATATGACCAATTTTAGAATAGTGTGTTTCAGTGTTTCCTGTCAGTCTCACACTAGAACAAAGAAACAATCTTGAAATAAACAGGCAGACTAGGCTGTGTATTTTAGGACAAAAGGGACATAAACACAAGACTCTTTTTTGAGCAGGCCTAAAAGCTCTTAAGAGACTACACTTTTTTTTTGATAAAATGTTATAAATAATCCAGCAATAAATTTCATATTCCAATGCATGTCAAACATGCAGTTAACCTACTTTTGAGGACAGAAGTCTAACACTTAGCGGAAAGTTTGCGGAATCTTTAAAATCATTCCCTTGCGGAATCAAAATGTGAAATTAAAATATACATCTTATACATCGTTTGTATTGTATTTGTTATTAACATACGATGGGAGATATGAAAACAAGGATATCGCGTGCTGTTTGACTGCTATTTGTTTTTCTGTGTTTCTATACATACAATTTTCCATGTTTTTGCTGTACAAAATACTTAAATATATCAGCATTATTTTGGTCAAGAATTCCACTTTTATTATGTTTATATGCCTTAATAGTATTTGTATATAGTTTTGTAAGCATGTGTATTTTTAGAATGTAAACATGAATAATCCAGCTTCAGCTTGTTTTGGAAGTGAAATCATTTGTATGTGTGTCAAGCATGTTTACGCCTAACATAACTATTATTGTTTTGATTTGATTTGATAACAATGGTTGTAAGTCAAATCGAAAACTTAGCGGATAATTTGCGGAATCTTTAAAATCATTCCCTTTATGGAATCAAAATGTGAAATTAAAATATACATCTTATATATCGTTTGTCTTGTGTTTGTTCTTACATACGATGGGAGATATGAAAACATGTATATCGCACGCTATTAGGATGCTATTTGTTTTTTCTGTATTTCAATGCATACAATTTTCCATGTTTTTGCTGTACAAAATACTTAAATATATCAGCACTATTTTTGGTCAAGAATTCCACTTTTATTATGTTTATATGCCTTAGTAATATTTGTATATAGTTTTGTAAGCATGTGTATTTTTAGAATGTAAACATGAATAATCCAGCTTCAGCTTGTTTTGGAAGTGAAATCATTTGGATGTGTGTCAAACATGATTATGCCTAACATAACCATTATTAATTTGACTTGATTTGATAATAATGATTGTAAGTCAAATCGAATCCCTGTTTTGATGTAGATGTACTTGGTCTATCTTGGTATACATGTACTTAGTATATCGTGAACTTCGACAGTTAATTCAGTTCAGAATTTGAGGGTTTTTCCAAAACTGAAAAATTAGAGGCTTTGAAAAAAGGGAAGAGAAAGAAAGGATTTGCAGTGTGGCTTAGCTAAGGGAAGATATATGAATGTATGTTCGGTTGTAGAAATTTGATTTAAACGCTCATTATCTCTGTAATGGATATTGCTTATTAAAAGTAGGACTGAAGTATACGGTGTGCACAAATTCATACCGAAACACTCAATGTGACTTATTTTGTATACTTACCTCAAAGTTTCTACAGTGCCTCTTGTTTGCGTCGATTCCGCACTCGGCTATGACGATGAAAAGTTTTTGTAATGTTCTTCCTTTACTCTCATTCGGTAAATGAACCCACAATCAAAACGATATTCTTACTAATGATGGAGGGTGCTTCCGTTTCACTATTGGGAAATGAATGCATATAATTCGCTTCAAATGGCTGCTTGACTTACACTATCCATTCAATGTTTTCAACACTTAACAATATTTGTGTGTATTTTGCTTGTAATTTTGTTTGTTATTTTTTGTTTGAATGTCCATTGCACAAGTCCTAACTATGTATTAGGGAGAGGAAATGAATAGAAAGTAGTCTTTCAGCCGATGTGACGGTATTGGTGATAAAATACAGACCGTCTGTTAACTAATTTTTGGTAGATGCTAGTAGTTCCATTTATGATTATGTATATAAGTAATACTGTGTATAAGATGTTGTATATACTGGCTGGACGTATTGCTTATGCTTTTCTCTTCACTCTTTGTGTAATAATTTGTATGTTAATATGCGAGCAGAGAAACATGAGCATAGCCGTTCTCGTAATTGGAAGGGATTTGAAGGGGAGAAGAAGAAGAAGAAGAAGAAGAAAGAATAATAATAATAACAATAATAATATATGCAATTTGTTAGGCGCCATATCCATCTCGTAAGAGATGCTCAAGGCGCACGAAGACGAAGAAGAAGGAAACAATACATGTACGTGGAAATAAAAACAAACTCATCAGTATATTCCTAACCAAACAGCAAAAGAGCATGAAGGTTTAACGATAACGGACATTGTCATACAAACCATGCAGACAAGTCCTGTAACTGTTGAATATTCTGATTGTATTTACGTTTTATGTGTTGTTATGTACATGCTGGTGGAAAGCAAATTTCCACACATTTAGGCCTATGTGGATGAGACTGAAAAAATTATCATTTATCAATTATATATATGTATGACAAGGCTGAATTAGATTATTTTGAATATGAATGCAAGTATTGTCGACAATAATGAGGTGTTTGTGATCATTTTGTTTCTAGGCATTATTTCATTAAAGTGCATTTTGTGTTAGCAATATTAATTGACCTATATTTTGACCTTTTTATGAATATGCTTTTTTTTTAAAATAATCATGAAAGGTCTATATGGTCTGTATGTATCATGACAAAGCAGTCATGTCAGTTGAGAATGCCAATACTAATTAATGAAAATAACCGATTGCTGTTGGTGTTGGTCGTACTTCGTTCGGTCACAGTACATGCGTGTAATAGGTTGACAATCTATCAAACTATGGACAATTCAACATTGGATTACATTAACATCGAAAGAGCGCTGAATTTTTTCTGTTTTGGTTGGCTGTCATACCTGAAACCTAAAACAAATGACAAATCTACTCGGTATGTCTGATCCAATGAAAAAGAATGATATATAAAAGTAACGTCACACACTAAGTTGAAGTGGATGTATATACGTGTGTATATAAATATGTACCAGTGAGTAAATCATCCCCCAGGTAAAGGACATGTCTATGCTAATGCTTATGATGATATTAAAGGCAACCAGATCGTTCATGGCCTCCCAAGAAAGGTGATATGAAATTGTATGAACATTGATATACCAAATACCAAACATAACTAGCAGCCTCTCGTTTGATGCATATGTCTTATATATATATATATATATATATATATATATAATCTTCGAACGATTCTCATGTAATATATTCTAAGAGAATCATTCGAAAATTAGTGACACTGAATTAGAAGCAAGTATTATTCAAGTGGAAGTACACTATATTTAATGTTTGTATTCATTTAAAAAAAAGTCTATAAAAACACAGTGCTTGAATAGGATGTCGATGAATTCTTAAAACGTTACATGACAGAAATTTGGAAGTACCTATTATGCCAATTCTGTAAAACATGAAAAGATAAGACCATATGAAAAAAAAAATATTATGTACAAGAAATCAGAATTAAACAAAGCCTACCTATCTTCTTTCATAGCGATTCACGTGCATGTCAGTTTAGAACAAGTATGCCTTCTCTTACACCCCCCCCCCCCATCGCCTACAAGAACAAAAACACGATCACATGCATCCTTCATTTTAAGATGAGGGTATTATCATTACCATCATCATTATTTTGAGAAGTACATGGGGGAAGTCTTAGGCATTAAACTTTACGTGAGGGGAAAAAACTTCATGTCTGAGAAGTAAGACTAGCAACGAATGCCGGGTATTGAATGCTGGGTGTATAAATGTAGAAAGGGGCACCCACTGCGACGTCAAGTGCTCGTGACGCAGTCACTGTGGCCAAAAGCCACTCTCAGAGCTCGATGAATTAGTCAATTTCGGAATCCTCGTGACGCTGACAATTTTTTTGTCGTAATGAAATTGATCATAACAACGTTAATTCCGTTGACAAAATAGTTAATGTAAAATATTCTTCAATCAGGATAGACGATCTTCGTTGTCACCCTCACTTCAGAGTCGCCTCAAAAGTGCCTACAGGATCATATTCGCATGTGATCCTATTGTTTTCACGAATTTTCCACAAATATATGAGAAAACTGAGTTTTTACCAGCAATTTTTCGAAAGCAATTTGCATAGCACAACAAAGAGACGTAAGACATAGGATAGAAGATGAAGAAGAAGAAGAAGAAGAAGAAGAAGAAGAAGAAGAAGAAGAAGAAGAAGAAAAAAGAGAAGAAGAGAAAAGGAGGAGGAGGTGAAGAAGAAGAAGGATGAGGAGGAGAGGAAGAAGAAAAAGGGGAAAAGGAATAATAAATCTTATAGAAGCTTTCGATTTCAAGGTACAGCGTAAAGAGCTGAAAATTTTTCAGGAACTCAGCCTATAGGTCTTTGAAAAAGTGAATTTTGTTAATTTCACTGATGAGGGTCTAAAGATAAGATTGGCCTTTAAATTTGTGGGGAACCACGCCTGGCAGGATCCTTTCATTTCCTCCTTCTGTCTCAATCTTTCAAATCCGACAAAATGGCTATCATTAAAATAACAACAAGCATCCAAATGACACTACCAATGATAAGAGCTATCTTAGACCAACGCTTTGTTTCCAATGAAGATATAGTAGCACCATAGAAATCACCCATTGCTGCACGACTCTTCACCTGCACGGGGGGGGGGGGGGGGGGGGGGGGGGGAGAGGGAGGAGGGGGAAGGGGAGAAGAGAGGGGGTTGAAAGAGATAGAGAGAAAGGTGAAGAGATGAACGACAGAGATACGGGGAAAGAGAGGAAGAGTGAGCAAAAGAGAGCAAGAAGGGGAGAAAGACGAGAGGTGGGGGAGAAGGAATTAAAAGAATTGTATTGAATTTATTTCAAATTGTGAAAATTCATTTGATTTCAAAATTGTAGTTAAAAAAAGACACACTTAAAACATCTTAAGTACAGACGAGGTGGACATAATCTATATTGGAAACAAAAACAAAAACAAAAAAAAAGGTCATCTTCGTCTCCCTGAATGTAGAAATTGGGAGGAGGTATAGGTTTATTGATGACTTAATAGCAGGGTCAAAATTATGTATTCGATGTGATATATGGGGAGCGTTTCATAAAGAGTTTTGTCAGTGGTTTTCACTGACAACTGTTATAAGCTACTGAAAATCCTCGCATCTGATTGGCTGAGAGAAAATTAGTTAGTGAAAATCACCGACAGGACTCTTCATGAAACGCTCCCCATGTCAGTGGATTTGTTTACTCACGTCGCTTGATTTGATGAGAGCAACAATTCCAAATGGTAAACAACAGAAGATTGTTACAAAGAGTGCACATCCAAAGTAGTCATTGGGAATATGTTGATTAGTGACATGTATCATTGTCTGCTGGCCTGGAGTCTACAAAATTGGAGTGGGGGAGAAAGAAGATATATTATTTTTTTAAACAAAAGTAAACAAAGAAATATAGATTAGAAAAAAAAGAATAAACCTGTATTTAACTCGTTGCCTAGTGAATTCTCTTATTCACATAGGCTTAATACAGGGGGCCAGCCGGTTCCAGTTGCCAACGGGTTAAGTTGCTCATGGGCTCGTAAAACCATTAAAACCCAAGTGTTTCAGAGGGCTCCGCCCTCTGGATCCAGCCTGTTTAGGGTTAGGTGGATTAGACAGCCTAGTTTTTTTTTTTATAATGATGATGATGATGATGATGACCATTATAATAATAATAATAATAATAATAATAATAATAATAATAATGATAATAGTAGTAAGAATGATAACAATATCACTACCTGCGACCTAAGGGCAAATCGTCTAAAACTGACACTTAGGGGCAATTTCATGATGGTTACATGGTGGTCACTCAGAATACCCAATTTCTTCATTTCTCTGTTAATTGATATCATTTTGCAACAATGGTCTAAGACTTGAAATCTAAATTAAAAGATAAACTGATTTTTTTTGTTTGTCATATTTACTATATTTATCGTATATAACATATTGCTGATTCCCCTTGATGTTCACTTTTAGACAACACATGATAATAACGACTTACGCTTATTTAACACCCCTGCCACGGAAAGATGATTAATGGTTCAATCCAAATATTTGTGTAAGTTAGGTATCTACATGCTATAGATGGCGCTATTGCACACCTAAACAGCATCTTTTCTGGCATGCAAAACTATATGGGGAAGATTATTATTCTCCCTATTCCTAATTTAATCTTGCCCCTAAGTCCGCAGTTTTGAAGCACGGAAATTCCACGCAAGTGGCAGTTAAACTAATGATAATAATGATTATAATAATAATAATTGTGAAAACTTACAAAGCGCACACACCTTCCAAATATCATTACGCTAGCCCAACAACAGCTCACTTTAATAAACGTATTCTACAAATTCATTTCATATCCCATACAATAAAAACCAAAACAAAACAAAACAAAACAAACACTTACAATCAAAATTTACAACATTTGCATGACCCACTGGAATTCTCAGCTCCATCCTGTGAGGATTGCCAAGAACGCCATGGTATTCTAAGAGTATTTTGCTGAGGGTGACATTCGTTCACATTTTTGCGAATTCCACCAAGACTGGTTTACCGAAAACATAAAACCTCCAAGCCAAACCTTGACCTCAAAGTTCATACAGTTCAGGTGTATGCCCCACCGGGTAAATCCACTCTGATGAGTGGGGGGGGGGGGGGGTGGGGTGGATGATTGAATTTTTTGACGATTTTTTTTTTCTGTCGATCTCACACTTAGGTATAAGCACACACTCTCACTGACCCCCACAGACCCCCTTACACACATTTTAATATTTATTTTGCGAGCGAGCGAAGCGAGTGAGCCAAAAATAACCATTTTTCTAGTTTTAATCGCATTTTCTAACAGAAATTCTAAAATATGAGCGAGCAAAGCGAGCAAGCCAAAAATAACCACTTTTCTCATTTTTAATCGCATTTTCGAATAGAAATTCTAAAACAATGACGAGCGAACAAGCCAAAAATTACCACTTTTTTGGTTTTCAATCGCATTTTCAAATAGAAATTTTAAAATATGATGGTTGTTTATGACAGATATTCAAAGATTTTACTAACGGATTAATTAAAATATATTTTCTTTCTTAAAAAGTTGGGGGGGGGGGGGATATTTGTCTTCAGGATTCAGGATAAGTCATGGTATTTAAGGAGTATTTTGATAGATGTGACATTCATTCACATTTATTGCGAATTCCACGAAGTCTAGTTTAAGGCATAAAACTTCCAAGCCAAACCTTGACCTCAAAGCTCATACATTTTTGGTGTATTCCCCCGCCTTCTGCCTCCCTGATCATGAGCTCACTCGGTCTCTGATTTATAGTTTGCAACGAAGGGAATGATTACACGGAGCAGTAAAGTCCATACCTTTGTGATTAATGATGGGTACTGGGACGTACTCGGTTGCTGTTGAGAGTATCCTTGAGGAGCCGTTGGAGGGGTCTCACTGACATGCTCATAACTAGGAGGTGCACTGGCTGGCACTGGCCCGCCCTCTACGCTGTATTCCTGGTTAGTGAAGGTATTGTAACCTGGGATCACAAGACAGTGGAAGTACGGCAAGAATTTTCATTATGAGCTTGATAATTATAAGGGCATAGTATTATTCTTGTTATTTTCATGATTGTCATCAATATCATTAATATTATCATTATTATTATCATTATTATTATTATTATTATTATTATTATTATTATTATTATCATTATCATTATTATCATTATCATTATTATTATTATTATTATCATCATCATCATCATCATCATCATTGTGATAATCATTTTACTAATATTTCACCATAATTTCTGTTCATTTGGGGATATAAATAGTTTGTAACATCATCTTATTCAAATGTCCATCAGAAAAAGAGACTAATGATAGCAGTGCCAGAGCAGCAGGTTTGAAGCTCCATATCTACACTGTACATTTAATGGTTGCTCAAATCATTGCCTTTTTAAACAGACTTTTCTATTATTTATCTTTTGGTTATAATCGTATGAATATAAAGCTTGCATATTATGTCTGTACCATTTGATTTGAAAATGGTTTTATTAAAAAACATCATACTTTGCAGCATAATTAATTGCTGAATTGTGCATGATATACAATACACATTATAATTTAACATTCAGAAATGATTAAAAAAAAGAAGTAAAAACTGTAAAGGTACATATTATCTAAAAACATTAAAATGACATGGAAATGCATTATAGTATGAATAGCAATTACTCTTCCACAAATATACAAGAAGGGGATAGTGATACAAACTGGTCGGAAGAGAGAATGAAAATTAGAGAAAGAGAGAGACAGAGAGAGAGAGAAGGACAAAAAAGAAAGGGATAGAGAGAGAGAGAGAAGGGAGAGGGGAGAAAGAGAGGATGAGTTTAACAACTTCAACAGTTCAATGTACGGATTAATTGCATGATCAGAAAAGGTACAACGAAGTAACTTTGTGATACAATACTTGAATGTTTACAATATTAAATCCAGGGTTGTATACTAGCTGTAAAAAGGATAAAATTTTGTATCACATACTCGTAAAAAATCGTAGAGTAGTAAGATGTAATATTCTGAGATGTTATGACAAATTACATATGATATTGCCCAAAAAGTAAAGGCATAGTTATACAGACCGGTCGGAAAAGAGAATGAGAATTAGAGAAAAAAAAAAAGAGAGAGATAGAGAGAGAGTGAAAGAGATAGAGAGAGAGAGAGAGAAGGAAAAAAAGGAAGAGGGAGGGAGAGAGAAAGAGGGAGAGAAAAAGAAGATAGATTTGAGAACTGCAACAGTTCAATCTAGGGGTTAATTGCATGATCAGAAAAGGTACATCGTAGTAACTTTGTGATTCAATACTTGAATATTTACAATATTA
This sequence comes from Echinometra lucunter, assembly GCA_029962745.1. Lineage (NCBI taxonomy): Eukaryota > Metazoa > Echinodermata > Echinoidea > Camarodonta > Echinometridae > Echinometra > Echinometra lucunter. Next base: position 1,838,259 of record CM057168.1, on the reverse strand, counting down.
AGACCAAGGTTGTATACTAGCTGTAAAAAGGATAAAATTTTGTATCACATACTCATGAAAAAAATTGTAGAGTAGTAAGATGTAATATTCTGACATGTTTTAACAAATTAAATATGATATTGCACAGATATGGTACAGACAGAAGAAAAGAGAGGATGAGAATTAGAGAGAGAGAAAAAGAAGGAAAGAGGAAGAGAGAAATAGAGAGCAAAGAGGGAAACATAGTGAGGTAGTTAAGACAATATGAGGGTACAATTTCATTAAATTGTCACACAAGAGTTTAGCAGATCAACCATATATGGGACTGCGCTGACCTTAAAACGTTTTGTTCTACATTTGAACTGTTGTCTAACTCCCGCATTCCTCAATGTTCTTTGATCTTTAATTGGGGGGATCAAATGACAAAGTCTCTGATTGGTTACCAGTTTCTTTGCGAACGATAGGCAAAGAAACTTCTATTTATATGATCCTTTTGATATACTTATTTTTAAAAAAAATCATTAAACTAATGAATTACCAAGATGATTAAAAAGACCGAAATCTATAGATTTTGAAATGCAACTGTAAATTATCTGAGCAAAATCTTTCAAGTATACTCTGAAAACAAATATGTTAAAAATTAGTGACTAGATGACTAGTCAGCTGGGTGCAACTGATATATCTAGTCATAAAAGTTACCACATTCTAGTCAAAATACTACTAGAAAAATATTCACGAATAATAGTAAACAAAAAATTACTAGTATCTTATTTGCACCCAGTGGACCCTTTCATCTAGTCATTTTTAACTGATTTTTTTTTTTTTTTTTTTAATTTTAGAGTGTATCTGAATGACTGAAAGCAAATTACTTACCTGATGACATGTTGCGCACTAATCAGTGATGACAACTCAAAATAAGAGAACTAACAATTCTAGATGTATCAGAATGACTGAAAGCAAATTACTAACCTCATGACATGTTGCGCACTAATCAGTGATGACAACTCAAAATAAGAGAACTAACAATTCTAGATGTATCTGAATGACTGATAGCAGTTTACTTACCTGATGACATGTTGCGCACTAATCAGTGATGACAACTCAAAATAAGAGAACTAACAATTCTAGATGTTACGATTGTTAACATACGTAAGCATGTGACTGATATCTTCTCATAACTGACTGCTAGGATTTTGCTATTTCACTTAGATTTGATACTCGTTCTAAAGTCATGTGTAACAAAAGGGAAAATGAAATCAGTTTTACTTCCTCTCTTAAAAATAGACTTTGACCTCATCGATAGTTTAAAGGTTTTAGTTGAATATAAGACGAAGTGTTGTACATTGACTAGCTATTGCATTCCCTAAATTAAATATATATAATTCATCTTTATTTCAAAAAAACAAGAACAAAGATGTGACAAAGTGAGATATACCGAGGTCCTCTGTCAGAAAGTGAGGAAACATTCCTCTCAACTGGCAGGAAGCAGGGTCATAAATTATAGTAAAAAGTACAAAAATAGACTTTGACCTCATCGATAGTTTAAAGGTTTTAGTTGAATATGAGACGAAGTGTTGTAAATTGACTAGCTATTGTATTCCCTAAATCAAATCTATTCTAAAATACAGAATCACTTATTTTTCTTATGCTACACTAGGAGGAGAGTTATAATCATTATCACGTTTCCTGAGCAGAAGATTAAAGAGAAGGATTGAAAGAGATGGAGGAAGAGAAAGAGAAAAATGATTGAGAATGTTGTGTATATCCTCCATTTGCAATATGAAAGATTGAGCAGGCTTAGACATGATAAACTTTTTTATGTTTTATATATATTTTTATTTTGCAAAAATAAAAGAAGAGTACGGCAGGAGCCGCATGTGTTTATGTATTTGTGTCTTTAAGCTATAGACAGTACAACACTATAATATTATTTTTCAATACTTTTACATTTTTGTTTTATTTTGTTCGATTTATTCAATGATTTTGTCAAATAGGTATACTTTTGCCTTTATCATGTTTATGTTTATCTTTTGTTTTGATTTGTATTCTTCCTCTTGATGATGATCCAAAATTGTGGATTTCATATTAATAAATTTGAATTTCATTTTCAATTTCAAGTTCAATAAATTTCATTTCTTCATATGAAAATAAATACAAAAAGACATAAAGAACCGTCAAAAATTCAAGTAGTGAAGGGCCAGTAAAAGCTATAATGGCTTTGGATAAAAAAGCTGCAGCTGAATATAATCATATTCATCGAGAAAATTCAGGTTTTTATTTTAGAATTTAGGTTTTATTTCCACATTATCTGCATTACAAGGGTTTTTACCAAGACAAAACATGTACAATGTAGTACAACGAATAAGTAGATTAACGCAGTACAACATAAAAGCAAATTTTGTTAGATAGTATTTGTACGGAGGGAGATAGATAAATAACAGAAATGTGCAGGTAACAATAGAAGCAAAAACATTTTAAAAATGGAATGCGAAAAATTATAATTTTTTTTTAAAACTCCTTGTATTTTATACATGAAATCCTTTGTTGCGAGAAAAAATATTTCCAAAAGACGCTAAATCCGTACAAATAAACATATATTTATTCCAGAAAAATACTTTTGTCATGGAGGGTTTATTTTATTCTGATATGTTAGATGACTAATGTTGATATTTACAACAGATTAGATGTTTCGAAGAAAGAATAAGGTGTACATAAAAATTCTTGATTTTTACAAAGTGGATTTAGCGTCTTTGGAAATAAACTAATAATAAAGAAGCAAATAATGAATTATACTGTACTTTCGTTTGAAAAAAAAAGTCAAAGGTTGTTCTGTCTTCGTAGTTGTTTTCTGCAATTTATATATATATATTATGTGAGATCAATTGAGAGAATAATAGCGTAGCAGGAATCAAAGTTTCCCAGAGCTGTCCTACAAGTATTTCTTTCCACGAGAGTTGCCAAAGCTGTTGTATATGTTACCAGATTAAATATACTAGCTATACTGCCTTAAATCACTGTATACCTCTGTTCATTCTTCATGGTCAATCTCATCGGACTCAATGGCTAATGCCAACATGGTAGATGCTCCAATAATACAAAACACCCATATGACAATACCAATGATAAGAGCTATCTTAGACCAACGCTTTGTTTCCAATGAAGATATAGTAGCACCATAGAAATCACCCATTGCTGCACGACTCTTCACCTGCAGAAGGAGGGAGCGAAAGAGGAAGATGAGGAGAAAGAGTGGAAGAGGTAGAAAGAGACCGAAAAGTAAAGACAGAGAAGAGAGAGAGAGAGAGAAAGAGAGAGAGGTGGTAGAATCAATCTGCAATTATTGTATTTGATTTCAAAATATGAACATTCATTTCGATTTAAATAATTGATTATAATAAGATAAACAGGAGACATCATTAGTATAGACGCAGCGGAAAAAGTTTTATTTTAGAAGCAAAAAATTCTTATTTTTGACTCCCTGAATGTGGACTTGGGATTCTGTAATAAAATGATTTATTATTATTATCATTTTCAAGAAAGCCAAAAGGTTCCAAGTACAACCAAAAAACGTTCTATAGACACACATCCTTTAACGATTTTTGAAGAACCTGTCAATGTCCAAGGGACAACAAAAGGTTCTAATTAGGACCCCTTTTTCTAAGAGTGTACTTTTTATTGAAATGGTAGAATCAAATGTTACATCAGGGTGCCATTGCATAAAACTTACAATTACTGTAACTTTGCCATTAAACTTCCATGGAATACTAATTTTTGATTGGCTGTTGAGCAAAATTTATATGGTAGTTACCATATCAATGGGGTAACTACGAGGGGGGGGGGGGGCGGCGGCGCATGGGGGCACGTATCCCCTCCCCAACCGGCTGGCCAAAAAGAAAAAAAAGTACACACTTGTACAAACAAAAACATCCACTTTTTCACTCTGTACCCCAATGCATTTACCCATGGTCATGATGGTAGCCCTCGATACGCCACTTGGCAGAGTTACCATCAATGGTAAAGTTCTATGCAACGGGCCCAGATACTTGATAAACTCACCTCACTTGATTTGACGAGAGCAACAATTCCAAATGGCAAACAACAGAAGATTGTTACAAAGAGTGCGAATCCAAAGTAGTCATTTGGAATATGTTGATTAGTGACATGTAACATTGTCTGCTGGCCTGGAGTCTACGAAATTGGAGTGGGGAGAAAAAAAAATAAAAACAAAGAATTGAAATGAAAATAAATGTAGATAAAAAAAAATAAATGAATTGCTCATGTGTTTGTAAAACCATGCATTAGAACCCAGGGGTTTCAGGGTGGATCCCCCATGTTCTGGAGTCAGCCCCCCCCCCTCTAAAAAAAATTTCTGCGACCCCTGCAGTTGAAAAAAATACAATGATTGTAATATGTAGTATATGCTTTAAGATATTTTCTTCCAGGGAGTCCTGTCATGTTATTAAAAATAAATATGACATGACAAATCTTAAATACTTAAATAAAAGAGGCAAGTAATAAGAATGAAAATGGAGTCTATCTGAAGACTGTTAGTGAAGATTTGTAAAAAGGAATTTGCATGAAATGCATCTATTGATTCATGCAGTTGATTCCAATTAGCTATAGGCTCGATGATCCGGCAGACTGTGGGTAACTTTGACTGCTTGCCACTACCAGGGATTAGGATTAGGTTTGGATTGGAGAGCCTAGTTTTTGATTCAGGATAAGTCATGGTTTTTAAGGAGTATTTTGATAGATGTGACATTCGTTCACATTTATTGCAAATTCCACGAAGTCTAGTTTAAGGCACAAAACCTCCAAGCCAAACCTTGACCTCAAAGCTCATACATTATTGGTGTATTCCCCCGCCTTCTGCCTCCCTGATCATGAGCTCACTCGGTCTCTGATTTATATTTTGTAACGAAAGAGAATGATTACACGGAGCAGCAAAGTCCATACCTTTGTGATTAATGATGGGTACTGGGACGTACTCGGTTGCTGTTGAGAGTATCCTTGTGGAGCCGTTGGAGGGGTCTCCCTGACATGCTCATAACTAGGAGGTGCACTGGCAGGCACTGGCCCGCCCTCTTCGCTGTATTCCTGGTTAGTGAAGGTATTGTAACCTGGGATCACAAGACAGTGGAAGTACGGCAAGAATTTATATTTATGTTGTTATTATTATTATCATTATTATTTGATATTGTGATAATTATTTTACAAACATCATCACCATCCTTATACCACTATCATTTTTGTTCATTTGGGGATATAAATAGCTTTGTAACATTATCTGGATTATCATTGTAAATGTCCTTCAGAAAAAGAAACTAATGAAAACAATTCCAGAGCAATAGCAGGTTGGAAGATCCATATCTATACAATGTATAATTCACTTCAGTGGTTGCTAAAATCATTGCCTTTTTAAACAGACCTTTCTACTATTCATCTTTTGGTTATAATCGTATGAATATAAAACTTGCATGTTATGTCTGTACCATAAATTCCATTTATATATGATCCGTATGATATTTTTGTTTAAATAAAAAAACAAAAGTTCATAAAAATGATGAATTACCAAGATGATTAAAAAGACCGAATTCTTTAGATTTTGAAATCAAACGCAAATTATTTCAGCAAAATCTTCTCAGTATCAGAATGACTGATAGCAATTTACTTACCTGATGACATGTTGTGCACTAATCAATGATGACAACTCAAAATAAGAGAACTAACCATTCTGATGTATTTGAATGACTGATAGCAGTTTACTTACCTGATGACATGTTGTGCACTAATTAATGATGACAATACAAAATGAGAGGACTTAAAATTCTTGATGTTGCGACTGTCAACATACGTTAGCATGTGATTGCTATCTTCTCATAACTGACTGCTAGGATTCTGCTATTTCATTTAGATTTGACACTCGTTAAAGTCATGTGCAACAAAAGGGAAATGAACTCCAGTTTAACTTCCTCTGTTGAAATTAGACTTTGAACTCATCGGTGGTTAAAGGTTTAGCAGAATACGAGACGGGAGAGAGAGAAAGTGGGGGGGGGGCAGATATGTCTGTAACATTTCGAAGAAGTGATCTATTACAATACAGGCATGCATAAGACAGGAAGGAAGGAAAACACGTTCAAGACCTAGCCAAATTTCTGGTCTAATATGACACCCAAAACTTCATGTTTGATGTACGTCGAAATTTCGAACAAATGAATTTCCACAATCAGATTTTAATATAATTATGCAGAACGCAACGTTAGATTTAAAAAAGAAAATGATCATGGGTCTAACATTGTTTTACATTCAGTAGGACACAACAAAATTCGTCCTCAGGCAATTAATATAACATGAAGATAGAAATAACAGCTGGATATACAAATGAAACTTTTTAAGGTATTTCATTTATCAGAACTTTGTAAGGGGGTCATGTATTCAAGTTTTATGTGTTAAACTGTGTATCTCTCCTTCCCTTGTCAGGCGTAAATTAAATGCAGGGTCCCCCTGCACCAATGCATATTAACCCTGCATGACGTTGCTTCGAGTCTTAATTCTACATACTTAGAATTAAGATTCAATTTTGCACCCTAAGTAGAACATTAGCAGCACCTTTTGGGGTGCAATCTTGCACCCTACATGAAAAAGGTGCAAAGATGCACCCTTTTGTACTTGTCTGCACCCGGAAATACCCGTCAGCACCCTTAAAGGTGCAACAGTTACTATGCACCTTTAAGGGTGCAGAAATTATTTCATTCAAAAGGGTGCAAATTTGCACCTTCCCTAATGGGTACATACTCTGCACCTTTAAGGGTGCAAAATGTAGCTCGTATAAAGGTGCAGGGTGCAAAGTTGGGTGCAAAGTTGTACCCAAAAGGGAGCTCCCGGTGCATTTGAAGGGTGCAACATTGAACCTTTTATTCTTAGTGTGTAGCGTGCGCGAATTAGCATCATTATTTTAAAGATAATAGCCATCCATTTCTCTTTCTTCTATCTCTCTCTCTCTCTCTTTCTCTCTCTCTCTCTCTCTCTTTCTCTTTCTCCCTCTTTCTTTCTTTCTGCTTCTCGTCAGTGCATGAATACAACAGAAGTAAATCGACAGAAATAAATCGAGACATTTCAACTTTTAGCAGGAATTTTGAAAGAAAAAAAAATGTCAAAGAATAAAACTTAGCTCGATCCTTCTATAGATCACTTCAAAGAAAAACAGACTCTCACTGCACTAATACGTCTATATGAGTTGAACAAAAAGAAAGCTGTGGCCAAAACTGTGTTTAAAATACTTTTTTCTTTTAATTAGATGAATACAATTACAATCTCAATTTCATACAATCTCATAACAGAAACGAAAACTCAATCAAAATGAAAAAAAAAAAACAGATTCAGATTTCAAGCTACATTTTCTTCTCATAATCAAATGCAAAGTCATTGCAGGAAAACGGAAGGTGAGATTACTTCTAAGCACGTGACTTGGCTAAGAGCCAAAGTGGGGGGGGGGTGAGCAGAAAGTAAGAGAGAGAGAGAGAGAGAGAGAGAGAGAGGGGGGGGGGGGAGGAGGGTGCGAGATGTGAGGCCGAAAGAAAGGCGGATAAAGGAAGTGAAAGAAAAACCGAAATTGAGTCGATATTGGGTGATAGAGAATCAATACTAGAGCAAACGTAAAAATAGAGCAATGCACAAAGTCCTAGATAGAGAGAGAGGGGGGGGGGGGGGGGGGGGGGGCGGACGAAAGAGAAAACAAATCAAGAGTTTCCCAATCATTCTATAAGGTTTAATATAATTTGTTTAGAATGCTTCATACACCATCACGAATTCCGACTTGATTAAAGTATGTTTCATTGACAAAACAACAACAAATAATAAATAAATAAAGATTCATAGTTACACCAAAGTGTCTTTTACTTCTTAAAACTATTCTGCTTTGATGGACTTTATTTAAAATGAGAAATTACAAGTCATAGGCTATAGATTTATTCAATAACTGGTTTATCATTATCTTGAATGGATTGAGAAAAATAGGAAAATTCTCTCCTACTTAAGAATAAGCATTATTCCCTTTTAACCGTAAAAAAAAGGGGTTGTGTAAGTTGGTTATTTTCTGGACGCAATTTCCGGTCTCAGTTTCTTTGCCGTCACTTTACCCTTGACCACCAGTAACGTGATTTTGAGGGCAGGATTGGGCTAGTCATGCTACATGGGAGTTTAAGGAGCTTTTCCCACAGGTCGATCAATATTGTGGTTATGCAAGAAGCTGGTCTTACACAGAAATAGGCCAGTCAACAACAAAATGGGTTCGGGATTTTGACAGAAATCTACCTTCGATCTAAAACAGGTTAAAACTATATACAAGCAAAACAGTGAAGACACAATATTCATACAACTACCATGAATATTCAAGGGACAGGCTACAGCAACTGTTAATTTATCTATAGGGGCCTATTATTCACTGCTTATCGGAATATGAATTTTATTCAAATAAGCAATTGGCGTAATGGACGGTAGTTGAAAAACACATCGTGTGCACCTGGTCCAGGCATAAAATCTCTCTCCCGTATCTTCAGCCACATGAGCCGTCTTTGCATGCTGAAATAATGATTCCCACATAGGCGCACGTAGAAACAATAGCAAGTACCTCCAAAACAGTGCCGATAATAAGGCCAACTTTAGACCAACGCTTGGCCTCTGATGAAGAAATAGTAGCCCCATTGTAATCCCCCATTGCTGCACGAGTTTTCACCTGCGAACACATGTATAGAATGAGAGAATGAGAGAGAACACAGAGAGAGAGAGAGAGAGACAGGATGGGCGGACGGAGGGGCTATTAATCCGACATAGATATGAAAGTAAACATTAAACACTGTTTTTAAAAATATTAATGATCTGTTTTATGTCATTGTTTAGAAAATAAATGGCCTAATAAGATAATCTAAAGTAAAAATCGGTAAGTTATGTATGTCTAAAGCTTTTCTTTTCATTTAAGCATTATAAATATTATGGTTCATTATAAGGGAACTAAAACAGTGAATGGCCAATTATTCTACACATTTCCGTCCCCGCTTATTTTTCTTTGTCCACCCATAAATTTGAATACATTTACATTGTTTTTTTTTGTTGTTTTTTTACAAAATGATGTCTATATAAGCCTTTATAAGGGATATAAGGGACGATAATATTTATGAAGGATAGTTATTACCAAATATTAATAGCCATGGTTTCATCCGAAACAGGATCTAGGAAATTTCCTCGTCATCATTTCCCCTTAAATCACTTACCTCATTTGATTTGACGAGAGCAACAATTCCAAATGGCGAAAGTGAAGTGATCGTTTGGCATAGTAGCAACATGTATTACTGTCTGATCATCAGGTGGCTATATAAGATTGAATAACGAAATACATTTCTTTCTAAACATATAGTGTCACAGAGTTACTTTGTTAATTATTATTTTATTCATTCATTTATCTATTTATTCATTGATTAGCAAGCAGTGGCTGATTTCTTCACTTTCATTAAAAATACTAAAATGATTTTAACCCGATGTGATTACAAACATAGCAAGGGATGACATACATGATATAGGTTTCAATGTTTTCTTTTAAAAGTAATGGCTTTGTGTTGCTGGAATAACCACTGCAGGTATAGACTTGAGATTTGAGAAATTTTCAACGGGGGAGGGGGGGGGGGGCAAGGCGAGGGTGTGGGAAGGGGGTATCTCCCTCCCACGGTAGGGAGATTTTTGAAAATTCTGTACACCAAAATTCAGTATTAGGGGTAACGTATATGATAAGTGGCGTACGTTTTACTTTCATTTCGCAGGGTAGAGGTAGAGTACTATGTGAAGTGGACTCGATTTTTTTTTTGCTCGCCGATCAACGGGGGGGGGGGGAGGGGGGGGGGGGAGGAGAGGGGGCATGGCCCCGTGTTGCTCCCCCCCCCCTTAGCTACGCCAGTGCTTCAGAGAAAATCGTAATCCAATAAGAGAATTCACCGATAATAAACTAATTTAGAATACACTTAAATTTGAGCAGCAAGGATATTGAAAAGCTTAAATCTCAAATTTAAAAGGAATTTGCTCAGAAATTTGCAGCTTTCAGGTTTTATTGCCCAATGAACTGTACATTTGCTAGGTGAGTGCAAGAATATACTCAGAGATAATGTCTAACGACATAGTCTTTATTTTTGTTCAATGTTGTCATTGTTGCTGGGGTGGGGGATGAAATGTTCATATATTTAGGATTCACAACAATAGATGCTGTAAGTCATGCATATTCACCCTACAGTTCTTATTTTTAAGTCATTTCGAAAGGAATGATATCAGGAGTTTTTGCTGTGTGTGAAGTGTGAAGTACTTTACAAAGAAACTCTGCCTTGATGTATAGTTTTGGGGAAGCCACTACAACTTTTTGTCAGGATCGGTTTTGTGATTTTGGTTGATAACAAAGGGGAATGGGGGAGGGACAGGTCGAGCAGCATACCTTGGTGATTAGTGACTGATGCTCGGACGTGAAAGGTTGAAGATGAGCGTATCCTCCTGGAGGGACCATCGGAGGCGTCTCATTACATGTAGCTTTCTGGAAGCTCGGAGGCGCATCCTTTGGCACGCCCTCTACGTCGTATCCATCGTTGGTGAATGTATTGTAAACTGTCATCACAAATGGAAGTACATCGTAGTGATTTTCATTTGTTGTTAAGAGACACAAAAAAGTAACTTGGAAAAAACAACAACAACAGCTTAACGTCTCAACATAAAACCACAGCACACACTTAGTGTGGAAACATTTGTTTTACACTTCTGTCTTTGGTGGGCCTTTAAAAAGGTTGGTGTAACACTGACTCCACCTTAAGTAAGATTATGTTTACAAAGGTGTCCATAAGATTCAGGAGTGACTGTGACTCGTAGTAATTTTCATATATGTTTTAGTTTTAATAACCTGCCCTTTGTACAAAATAAGAAAGGTTTTTACATTCCATCATTACCTGACTACAGTAATTTTTAATACTTTTTAGGCAATTCTTATGTAATAATTATTGGCAAACGATTTGTGTTAACGTCTTTAATTTTTTTTTTTTTGAGAAATCATACACTCACTTCTAACCTAAAGAAGTGCAACTAACATGACTACGTCATGTACCAGTGTGTTAGTAATTCCATCAAAACGATTGGAATAGCTAAAAGCTTAGATTGAGAACTGCAACTCTCTTGACTGTCATGGCACTGAGGTATTCTTTGATCTCTAGGAAGTAATGTTTGTACAAATAAATGGAAATTCTCCGAGAAAGATCGTACAGTCTACAGATTTGCTTCTTATCTCCGGAGTAAATATATCATATAGTGCCGTACCTTGGAATTATGGAGGCCGGGGTAAACAATTAAATTGTGCCACAACACCTCTACTGGCACCTCTACAACACAGTAGAGGTGTTGTGGCTCAGTGGATAAGTCTCCGGACTTTGAACAGCAAGGTCCGGCGAATCCCTAACGTACTTTGGCAAGATATGAATCTACATTTGCCACGTCTTTCGGATGGTAACGTTAAAGGTCGGTCCCAGGCGTAAATAATCATATTTGATTGATACACGTCTGTAAAAACACAATTCAACAACAACAACAACAACAACAACCTCCCCAATGGCAATCGACGGCGTAAAACGACACATCGGGAACAGACTTTGTATAATCTAATAATAATTAGGCTCTACAGGCACTACCATGTTTCACACCCTGTCAGCTTTGGCCGACATCCATGCTTTATTGCTCTGATTATAAATCTGTGAACTTTCAATTACTGTAATCTCATTTCCTAACAAATCAATATTTAACTTTTATTTTGCTGTTCTTCATTTTGCAAGATTTCTGATTCAGATTTAAACACACTCGTGCGAAAAAGCCACCTTTTGCTAACAATAAGTTAAATGCATGATGACAAAAGCCAAAGTTCAAATTACAAAAATGCATCAGTTCTGCAAATTATCCGGACAACTTTTTGAACGATACAAAGCAAGTTACTTACCAGAAGACATGCATTTTACTAAGCACGCGTCTTGCATTATGTTGCATAAGAAACCTTTCTTACAACTTGAAGTGATGATGAACATTCAATTTTCAACCCCTGTTGCATCCCACAGTCCAACCCCAACCGATTCTAAATAAGCTTTTTCCGGTCGCTATTTAAGGATGAATGCCACGTGTATTGTGAAGTCTCGTGATCATCATAAAAAACATTAAATTTTATGATGACTTTGTTTGTTCATGTTTAAGGGTAAGCAAAAAATTGAAATGAAGGGAATCGATCGTGACGTAGACAGAGAGAGAAGGAAGAGGGAGAGAAAGAGACAGAGAGAAAGAGATAGGGCGAAAGAGAGAGGGGAGGGACGGTGGAAGATGTGGGGTCGAGACAAGAATATCAACAAGCAAGAAATATAAGTAGAGGTCATTGTGAGAAATATTTTGGAGAGTGATGGCAAAATTTGTAGAATGAAGATTGAGGAAAAACATGGTTCTATAATTCATTCATTAAAGAATGTCTGAATTTGATAATGATATGATCAAGGTGCTCACATCATTCTTTCCATTGAACATCAATCTGAATGATTTCATGAATAATCCAACTTAGCATTGGTTTTAGCAATGTATGGTCATTACATAAAAACAAAATAAACATCCAATACGTAGCTAAAATGATGATATTAGAACATCAGGCTCTTCAGCGATAACAATCAGACAAAAAAAAAGCTACTTTGGAATTTTCCTTTAGTACGCTCAATATGGAAAATTTGTTTAGTTTAAACATGTAGAATCAACCTGAATATTGAATATTTTGGCAAATTTGCACTTCGTTGATGTAAATTACCATGAGATAATCATAAGTTTTTGTAGTATCAAGACATTTCTTATTAATTTTTTAGTTTACAATGACCATAATAAAAGTCAGCAATATTGGAAATCCTATTATAATACAGACCATAAATTGTGGCAAGAGATGGTGTCGAGAATACAATTTCAGTAAATATTATGGTATAAGGCAGACTAATGGAGCATGGTTGTTAGGCGGAATCATACGCCTTACGCCCAGCGCAAACTGCACGATCCGACTGCGATTCGATTTTGGAAAAGTTCGTTATAACATATCATACGAACGTTCATACATGTGAAATCTTAATGATCAAAGTTCCGAATAGTCATGTGAAAACTAATATCGAAATTCCGGGCGTTTGCGAGCCTCCCTGTAGGAATAAAAGCAAACTCTATTCCGGAACGTGAAGACGTCATAGCAATCTTGCGATCGGCTGCGATTTGAAGCCGATTTGGCCTTTACTCCGACCAAAAGGCTTGCAGTTAACCAAAATTTCCACTTGAGTATTCCTATCATTATTCCAAATTTCAAAATAAGATAATTTTACTTGTTTAAACTTTCATATTTAGAGCAAGATGACATCTGTTCGAAAATCAGGTCGCAGTCGGATCGTATAGTGTGCGGCGGGCTTTACAGGAGGATCTCGGAAACAGCATAGAACTTTCTAGATACATCTGGCAACTCATACAGCAAAACACCCCATTCATCACGGAAGAGCTTATGCAATCATCAACACCGAGAAGTAGACA
>CM057168.1:1805111-1824181 GCA_029962745.1 Echinometra lucunter | reverse complement strand
GTTTGTCTTTGCCGTATTTTGAACATGATAGAATAAAATGCTCAAATGCTTCGAATTCTCGAGACAAAGGCATTTCCATTATCATACTGTTTAATTTGAAAGAAGTAATAATTACTCTTATCGTTATTGTATCATACATTCTGCTCTACGAGACAACCCCTGACTGTATTATGCACTCTTAGAAAAATAAAATGCTCTGATTAGAACCTTTCTGGTCTCACATCTGGAACCTAGAAAGGTTCTTCAAAGAAGAAAAATGTTCTCTGAAGGGTGAGGGCTCTAAACGGGTCTTTAGGGGGTCTTTAGAACCATTATTGGTTGTAAATGAGTCTTTGGGGGTTCTTCAAAATATAGAACCCTTTATAGGTCCCCTTTTCTGTAGGCCGTTTTAAATACGGGGGACAAAACGGTTCTAAGTGGCACACTTTTCTAGTGTGGGCTTTGTAAATTCGCTTTGTAAAGCATATAAAGAGCTACCATGTTCTGCACAATCCCATTCTGTTTGCCAACATATATATATATATAACATATAACATAACATATGCATCAAACGAGAGGCTGCTAGTTATGTTTGGTATTGGTATATCTATGTCTATACAATTTCATTTCACCTTTCTTGGGAGGCCATGAACGATCTGGTTGCCTTTAATATCATTAAAATGGACAGGTCCTTTACCTGGGGGATGATTTAATCACTGGTACATATTTATATACACACATATATACATCCACTTCAACTTATTCATTGGATCAGACATACCGAGTAGGTTTGTCATTTGTTTTAGGTTTCAGGTATGACAGCCAACCAAAACAGAAAAATTCAGCGCTCTTTCGATGTTAATGTAATCCAGTGTTGAATTGTCCATAGTTTGATAGATTTTCAACCTATTACACGCATGTACTGTGACCGAACGAAGTACGACCAACACCAACAGCAATCGGTTATTTTCATTAATTAGTATTGGCATTCTCAACTGACATGACTGCTTTGTCATGATACATACAGACCATATATTGATAACTATAATCGACCTTTCATGATTATTAAAAAAAAAATATTCATAAAAAGGTCAAAATATAGGTCAAATTAATATTGCTAACACAAAATGCACTTTAATGAAATAATGCCTAGAAACAAAATGATCACAAACACCTCATTATTGTCGACAATACTTGCATTCATATTCAAAATAATCTAATTCAGCCTTGTCATACATATATATAATTGATAAATGATAATTTTTTTCAGTCTCATCCACATAGGCCTAAATGTGTGGAAATTTGCTTTCCACCAGCATGTACATAACAACACATAAAAGAAAAATGTAAATACAATCAGAATATTCAACAGTTACAGGACTTGTCTGCATGGTTTGTATGACAATGTCCGTTATCGTTAAACCTTCATGCTCTTTTGATGTTTGGTTAGGAATATACTGATGAGTTTGTATTTATTTCCACGTACATGTATTGTTTCCTTCTTCTTCGTCTTCGTGCGCCTTGAGCATCTCTTACGAGATGGATATGGCGCCTAACAAATTGCATATATTATTATTATTATTATTATTATTATTATTATTCTTTCTTCTTCTTCTTCTTCTTCTCCCCTTCAAATCCCTTCCAATTACGAGAACGGCTATGCTCATGTTTCTCTGCTCGCATATTAACATACAAATTATTACACAAAGAGTGAAGAGAAAAGCATAAGCAATACGTCCAGCCAGTATATACAACATCTTATACACAGTATTACTTATATACATAATCATAAATGGAACTACTAGCATCTACCAAAAATTAGTTAACAGACGGTCTGTATTTTATCACCAATACCGTCACATCGGCTGAAAGACTACTTTCTATTCATTTCCTCTCCCTAATACATAGTTAGGACTTGTGCAATGGACATTCAAACAAAAAATAACAAACAAAATTACAAGCAAAATACACACAAATATTGTTAAGTGTTGAAAACATTGAATGGATAGTGTAAGTCAAGCAGCCATTTGAAGCGAATTATATGCATTCATTTCCCAATAGTGAAACGGAAGCACCCTCCATCATTAGTAAGAATATCGTTTTGATTGTGGGTTCATTTACCGAATGAGAGTAAAGGAAGAACATTACAAAAACTTTTCATCGTCATAGCCGAGTGCGGAATCGACGCAAACAAGAGGCACTGTAGAAACTTTGAGGTAAGTATACAAAATAAGTCACATTGAGTGTTTCGGTATGAATTTGTGCACACCGTATACTTCAGTCCTACTTTTAATAAGCAATATCCATTACAGAGATAATGAGCGTTTAAATCAAATTTCTACAACCGAACATACATTCATATATCTTCCCTTAGCTAAGCCACACTGCAAATCCTTTCTTTCTCTTCCCTTTTTTCAAAGCCTCTAATTTTTCAGTTTTGGAAAAACCCTCAAATTCTGAACTGAATTAACTGTCGAAGTTCACGATATACTAAGTACATGTATACCAAGATAGACCAAGTACATCTACATCAAAACAGGGATTCGATTTGACTTACAATCATTATTATCAAATCAAGTCAAATTAATAATGGTTATGTTAGGCATAATCATGTTTGACACACATCCAAATGATTTCACTTCCAAAACAAGCTGAAGCTGGATTATTCATGTTTACATTCTAAAAATACACATGCTTACAAAACTATATACAAATACTAGTAAGGCATATAAACATAATAAAAGTGGAATTCTTGACCAAAATAATGCTGATATATTTAAGTATTTTGTACAGCAAAAACATGGAAAATTGTATGTATAGAAACACAGAAAAACAAATAGCATTCAAACAGCATGCGATATACATGTTTTCATATCTCCTATCGTATGTTAATAACAAATACAATACAAACGATATATAAGACGTATATTTTAATTTCACATTTTGATTCCGCAAGGGAATGATTTTAAAGATTCCGCAAATTATCCGCTAAGTTTTCGATTTGACTTACAATCATTGTTATCAAATCAAATCAAAACAATAATGGTTATGTTAGGCGTAAACATGCTTGACACACATACAAATGATTTCACTTCCAAAACAAGCTGAAGCTGGATTATTCATATTTACATTCTAAAAATACACATGCTTACAAAACTATATACGAATACTAGTAAGGCATATAAACATAATAAAAGCGGAATTCTTGACCAAAATAATGCTGATATATTTAAGTATTCTGTACAGCAAAAACATGGAAAATTGTATGTATAGAAACACAGAAAAACAAATAGCATTCAAATAGCATGCGATATACTTGTTTTCATATCTCTCTCGTATGTTAATAACAAATACAATACAAACGATGTATAAGATGTATATTTTAATTTCACATTTTGATTCCGCAAGGGAATTATTTTAAAGATTCCGCAAATTTTCCGCTAAGTGTTAGACTTCTGTCCTCAAAAGTAGGTTAACTGCATGTTTGACCTGCATTGGAATATGAAATTTATTGCTTGATTATTTATAACATTTTATCCAAAAAAAAGTGTAGTCTCTTAAGAGCTTTTAGGCCTGCTCAAAAAAGAGCCCTGTGTTTATGTCCCTTTTGTCCTAAAATACACAGCCTAGTCTGCCTGTTTATTTCAAGATTGTTTCTTTGTTCTAATGTGAGACTGACAGGAAACACTGAAACACACTATTCTAAAATTGGTCATATATAACCTGTATTGTCTAACACCAAGGGCTTCAAGGGTAAATTGATTGTCTTGAGTTTCCTCAACATGTAGAAACCGTAAACACTGCATAGGTGGGAAGTGCAACCGGTAGGCGCTTTTGAGGCGACTCTGAAGTGAGGGTGAGAACGAGGATCGTCTATCAGCGACCTGAGCCCCGTAACACAAAGCTTAGCAAAGATTGTTCGATTGATCTTTGCGATTGATTGCATTGACCACTATGTGCAGTCAATCGCAAAAAATTATCGTACGATCAATCGCTAAGCTTTGTGTTACGGGGCCCTGATTAAAGAATAACCATCATACTTTACTATTTGTCAACGGAATGAACGCCTTTATCATCAATTTTATAATGAAAAAAAAATGTGAGCGTCAGGGGGATTCGAACCCTTGACTAGCATGACTAGTAATATATCGAGCTCTTTACACATTTATACCCGGATTCATTTCTAGTCTTAACTTTTCAGACATGAGTATTTTCCCCTCACATGAAAGTGTCAAAAGTGGCTACCAGTGCAACCGCATGGCGTGCAAGAACAATTCGTCAATACATTCGAAATAATGTGTAGGAAATGTATCATTGACCATAATGATGATGATGATGATGATGATGATGATAATAATAATAACAATAATAATGATGATAATAATAATAATGATAGTTATAATATCAATCATAATAATAATCATAATACTCATAATAATAATAATAATAATAATAATAATAATAATAATAATGATAATGATAATGATAAAAGAATGGGGGCAAAGTTGTGTGTCTTAATTTTTAGGGGGACATCGGCATGGTTAACTTTAATACCAGACAGAGTTCCATTTTGTTTACGAGATTTTAAAACAAAAACACAAAACAACAACAAAAATACATGTGCAATCCAGTTTATACTACCCAAGGTTTTATATGTATACGAACCATTTTCTGAACATTATGATCCAAACGATCAAAAGTGTTATCGAAATATATACATGGTATAGTTGAAACGGATCTCTTATTTTTATGCATTATTTAAATTTAAAAAAAAAAAAGATGCGAAAGACCAACCAGATAGTGAGTAGTAGATCAGCCAGGTGTATTTATATAATAGTTTTCAATATCTTCCAGTAGCCATTAGCCAAAAGGTTCAGCTACCGTAGAAAAATAAGAAGTCAAAGCTATGTGCCGCAATTATCAATACATAATGGGTGAGATCATTTGCTAATAATGGTTTATGCATCGCAGCCCGGTAGCTGAATTATACAGTATTTTAACACATGATAACGATATCCAATTTATATAAGATTAACAATCATTAATGCAGCAAATACATTATATTATATACACTATAATACTCTCCCTCTAATTAAACATATATTTATAATGAAATTATTCCTCATTTTGGCTTTCACGTTTTCCTTAGATATGAATTATCGTCTATAATTATAATTGCTAATTTTTCAACTGTTAATTTTCACATACATGTATAATTGCTGTATACCTGAATTAGTATGTAGCTCCATGCTTTTTTATCACGTATTATTTTTAATGTTGATTTTACCTTGTGATATGTGACTCTGTAAAGCAAACTGTATCAGCCTCACGGCTGCTTTGTTTTGTTTTGTTGATTTTTAATAAACCTGATCAATTCAATTCTTGCGCACATGAAATATCACAACAATGTACACTTTACAAAATTACTAAACCAAAGTATGGCAAAAATAGATAAGAATTAAAAGACTGGCTAGGAATAAAAAATGCATTAAATGCGAGTACTCATATCGCATTAAAGAAGAAGGATGGTAAAATATCGAGAGCTTGAAAGCATGCCTACCCAAAGACTGGTTAACAACAAGTCACTGCATCTCATAACCTCATAATGCATGTCATGAAATCATTAAAGTACCGTTGCGCAACTTTCCGGATAATTCTTGTAATCCAGCCTCTTCCAGTTGGTCAGCAAGACTTGATCTAAGGTCAGTGTCAGGAGGTTGTTTGACTCTCCACTTCATGAAGACCTTCATCAATGCATCCTGGTCCGAGCGACATCGCTCCCTGATGTCTTCCAGTTCTGCGTGGTAAATACCCAGGCTTATTCCAACTTCAAGATAGCGAGAAGACTCGATGCTTTTTGATAACTTCAGAAATTCCTTCTCACTGACCTTACTTCTTGCACTGTGATAAAGGAAAGAAGAGAAAATTTGAATTAGCTTTTAAATACTTCGAAAGCATCACGCCTTAAATTAGATTGAAGATATCGGTTATAAGTTTTCAAAAATCCTCATTATGCTTCTCTGCTTCAAGTGGATTGACCACGTTCACGTCGAATCTTAAAGTAAATGAAAAAAAAAAAACTACGTTGCCATCATACTCATAATGGGGCAGCTTTAATGCTATCTAGCGAGCCATCAATCTACATCTGCCGCACTTTAAGCTGGGGGAGGTAAACGGTTTCCTTTGTAGGATGCCTTAAAATACTTGAACGTGTAATCATGGTAATGAAAGCTTTCCACCCTCTCAAAACAAAATATGCGTTAATTACAACCGGCACAGAAATATGTCGCCAATAAAAAATATTCACGGTTTTGAAGTATTCAAACTACAAACAGGTAGCAGTAGCATCTTTTTCCCGGCCATCTTTTGTTGCATGTATATTGTTAATACATGTACTAATATCAGAACAGCCATTCATACGACAGAACACTTGTATGAGCTTTCATTAATACAAACAACACGTTCTGGGACAGTATAGCATTATATTGAAACACTAATTAGTCTCTATAAAAATACAAATACATCATGCCCGATGCCGAATTTCCCCTGTCAAGAAACTTTAATTTTAATATCATTGTTAAATAAACCCATGCTGTTCTTATTAGGAACATGGACGTTAGTGGTTGGTCTTTACTAGAACCCCTACAAACCAAATAACTATTAACTCATTATGAAATGGTTGCCTAAAGGAATTTTGTATAAAAAAATTAATAATAATAATAATGATAATAAAAATGTACGCCTCTACATGATCTCACCGTTCTCGTTCAGGCAGCTCTCCGGCATCACGGCTGTTTGCTTTCGACGAAGCTGCTCAATAAAGAAAGGAAGAAGAAAACAAGCAACGGGGATTTTATAGATGCATCATGTAGGTGTATAGACAACTGTAGACATATTCTATACGTCCAAAAGAGGCAAAGAAAAGAATACAGGATTGGTGAAATAAAAGTCAGGGAGATTTCGGAGTTTTGTAGACGGCTATATATTCAATTTGGTATGGGTCTAGTAATAATGCACCTCCAGAATAAATGAAAGAAAAAAATGTGTTCCCGCTTTCGCCTCGAAAGGCATAATGAAAAAGGGATGGGCGAGGGGAAGGGGGCGGAGAGTGGTATCAAAATGATTGGATTACATTTTAATCCTAATTATTTCACAATGAAATAACAATATCGTAAGCGACGTCAGACGCGTTCTAACCCTAATCACGCTGGGCTTTTTGAGCGATGCCCAGATTCCACCCTCCCCCTTGAGATCTCGGCCGTCAATTGCGTGATCGCGCCGAAAATCGGCACGCTCGTCACCGTGACGTCATCTACCAATTTCCGTAGTTAACTTTTGCAAAAAATAATTCATTAGGTAATTAATTCTGCTAATTTATGCGTAAATCAGACTTTTTGCTACTAATCATTAAATGAAGCTCCAAATGGTCTCATTTTTGTTGTAAATACTCTTTGTAGTGTTGTTAACAAGGATGCATGAAAAAATGGAATCAAATTTATTTCTTATATATTTTATTGTTTTTTTTTAATTTCTTAAGTATTTCCTTGTTTTTAGACTTTTAGTATTTTTTTATTGTTCTTGATGAAATTCGTCGGCAAACCTTGGGATCATAACCAATTTAAAACTAATTGATTTTGATCATTAATAGTAAAAATAATCACACATTTATGAATTTTTGCTGAAAACACAATTTGTATTGGATTTGTAAATGAAATCACGTTTTTGAGCAATTTTTGATCCGACATGCGAGTACAAAATATTGCTTAACTTCGGAACTGCGTAACCAGACGTCATGAACTTGCTCTCAAAATATGCGCGAGATGCTACAGAGAAAAATTCATGCACCGTCGTGGCGACATCTAAGGGCGTTGCGGACATATCGCGCGAAACGTCTAGGGGTGGGGGGGGGGATTCCACCCCAGCCTTTTTAGGGTTAAAGATTTGATATGTTGAGATCCAAATCCAGTAAATATAACTATCCTAAAATACTTGCATGTTCAAAAATCACAAAAATTGAGTTCTGAACAACTTAAATTTAATTTTCGACCCCATCCTTCTCTTTTCAAAACGAATCTATAGAAAGAGGCTATACAAAATCATTTAACACAAGATTTCAATCATACATTAGTACACGTGCATCATAGATTACCTAGGCATCCGGTATTAAACATCATTTCATTACTTCTGGTCTGAGTCAGTTCCAAGGTGACAATAATGTTATCCTCCTTAGAACACATATCTAGTGGGAAGGATACAACGCTTTCAGTTGTACTGAAGAGACCATGCTTTCCAAGAACCTGGTAAAATTGTATTTCACACAGAGAAGAAAAACTTGAATGGAATCTGAATGATAAAAGAAATATGGGTGTCGATCGGGCGGAGGGGGGGGGGGGTGCCGGATGTAGGCCTGTAAAAATGACTAGATTAAAATAGTGAATGGACTGAATGTATGATGATTATTGTTATTCGTATTAATTACCAACGTCATTATCAATTTTCTTTGTTATTTCTGTTTTGGAATCCGTATGTCTACGGTATGTAAATAAATGTAAATAAATTTGTAATTAAAACAAATGTAACTGCGCGGAAGCGAGCGGCATGCTGACCTGGACAGCTAAAACAGATGAATTTTCAGAAGATAATGGCCTTTGACCAGCATCCTATTGCTATCATACCCACTTTGAGAGCGCCAAAGATGCTGAAAATATTCAATGGAGTAAGAATACATTAGAACCTGTTCTAAGCTACATATTCGCAATTTTTCTCGATCGCTCTTTATGCTCGATCATAAAATCAAGGAAAATGGATGGTTTCGGGTAGCAAGCACACTATTGTCTCAACAGTGAGGTATCCGAATATCATTACATTTGGGCAGCGACCATAATGAAATTCTGCAAAAAGTTGTGTAATTAGCTCTTGCAATTTTTGACGAATCAGCGGTATACAGAAATAAAGTGCTTTGCCAGTCGCTCGCTTCAGTGCATGTTGGTGACCGACTGGCCAATCAGCCGAGGACGTCGCTAGACATTTTTTTTTATGAGATAGGGGTAGAGCCCACTTAGTGGCAGTGATTATCACATTGCTGGAGGGTTGCTCGCTCATGACATCAAATATACTTGATGGTTTCAGATAGAAACGAATTCGGAAAGCGAGATGCCCAAATATTTCGGATAGTGACCAACAAATTATTTCATTACAGATGTATCTTTTTCATTTTTAGATTTATGGTAATGGACATTTTTACTAGCTATTTTCTCTCGCTCGTACTTAGAAGCACGATATTTTCAGAAAGAAATTTTTAAGTGAGGCGACTGAATATATTATTTAGATATCTAGTGTATTTTGACGACTTAATACTTCTATCGGAAGAAGGAGTATTTTCCCATCTCGCTTCGCAGCGTCATAAAATTTTGAGAGAGAGAGAGAGAAAAAAAAGATGGTTTGTGGAAACAGACATGACTGAAAAGTGAGATGAAGGAATACGATTTCAAAATACATTTTGTTGTACTTGATGATGAAATATCAATTCTGCATTCAGAAAGAGTAGAGTTTTTTTTTTCTAGCTAGCAAACATATTTGGGCAGCAAGGTGCCAAATTAAAGTCCTATTTGGCAGAGTGAGAGAGATGATAACCGTATTATGCTGAAATATATTGCAGTTTGATGACGAATTAACATTTCTACTACACGTCACAAAGAGTGGCTTTTTAAAAACATGAGAAAGCTAAAAATCTGAAGAAGCGTCAGTTCTACCAACTAAGGAAAAAAAAATACCCTTGTATCATTATATAATGAGAATCTACATCTACATAATAAATAATGATAATATTTACTACGCGCAACATATCCATCTGAAGAGATGCTCAAGGCGCATCATTTCAATTACATAAGATCAAAAAACGAAAGTTGTGTTAAATGTAAGCTCACAAGGAAATTTAAAAATATGCATTAAACAAGTTTTTAACTCTAGTTTTAAAAGTGAAAAGGGAGTTACTTGTTTGAAGAGAAAGAGGTAACTTATTCCACAAAGAAGGTGCTGCTGATGCATATTCGATAGCATTTGAAAGTAAATTCTTGTGTGTGTATAAAGTGAAGAGGGATAGATTAGAATATGATATGAAGCCATGAATGTTGGGAAATTGTTTGTTCACCGCCCAAACATTTATCAGCATACTTAGGTCTCCCACTATTTTTATTCTCTCAACACCCGTTTGTTCCCAACTCGGTAGCTTAGCTCGCTTGCCGAGCATAATGTGGTATCAATCATCACTTAACCGCGAAAAAATGAACACCAGTGCACCAATTCAAAATAATCTAGCGACACCCATGCCTCAGTCTCTCGGTTGCCAGTGCCCCCCCCCCCCCCCCCCCGAAATAGACACCCATGCTAAAAATTGTGTAGATATTCCCACACATATCTTACCTTCTCTTTATGGCTGTCCATGGCATGGTCACAGGTAACAGTTAGGTCCTTCCGCTCGATCATGATTTCTTGACCTTTATCCAGAGCAGGTTGATACTGGCGTCCTTTGGTGTATGGCTCAAGAATGAAATAAAATAATCATTATTTTCTTCTTCTTCTTTCGTATGAGGTAATAATATTATACATAACTTAAGTGATTTCCAACATGGGAAGAAGGCAACATTCATGAAAAAGCAACTAACTTAGATCCAAACAGCACCAGGTGTTACTGCACTGTTCTCTGGCAGTTTAAGGATCATGTCCAGCCAGCTCATAAATCACGAGTGATAGTAAACCAGGTAATACACCTACATTTACCCTAGCCATGTATGCCGCCTCCACCACATGCATGATGAATGAATGGGTCTTGCCCTCTAAAAAAGATACAAATCTAAAAAGGAAAAAATACATATCAAACTATTTCTTGAAGCTTGGTAAGCTAGTTGGCTTGTGCATCCTTTGGGCTTGACAGATCAGTCATCCCATCAGGAGGTTGGAGAACGGGGCAGTTGTAGATTACATGATCTGCCGCCTGCTCATCTGCACCACAGATGCATGCCGGTGATTGTCGAAGTCCCCAACGGTACATATTAGCGTTGAATCTTCCAACCCCAGTTCGCAGCCGATTGAGTGTAACCCAATTCCTCCGAGATAGCGGAGAGCCAGCCGGAACTTTGTATTACAAGTTTATAGTATATTAACTTCAGTGGGGCAAGGAGACACGTGTATCGCTCAGACTAATGGGGAGTGGCACACAATTGCTTGAATAAAAGTTACATGAATGATTGTATTAATAAAGAGAAGGAGAGAGAGAAAAGTGGCTGTGAAAAAAAGATGAAAGTTGGGAGGGGGCGCTTCATCAGTCCCAATACGTGTTTTCTGTTTGGCCCTGATCAGCTTTCCTTGCCACCTCTAGAGCTATTAAACTTTCGCCAGGCGTAAACACATTCAAGAATAAAATAAAAGGTATTATTCCTGATCTTATATAGTGACTTGTATATCAGTGCAGACGTACACCTAGTTTTTTTCCTCTCTTTTTTTGAATTGTTGTGTGTATGTAAATATTGCGTTTACCGTGTTTTGTTTTAATTTTCCTTATCAACTTTTCTCACGTTATTTTTCTGTAAGTAGTCTTTTATACATTGTTATATATAGGGGCCCCTCTGAAAAAACAGCGGTGTTCTGATACCAACGCTGAGAAGGGCTATCCCTCCGTTCTTTTTAGTAATGAATTTTCATATGAATGTATTACTTCAAGATTACTTGAAATATTGCAGGTATAGATGGTATTGCTCTCTGCTGGATCAAATCCTACTTGTCTGATAGACATCAAAAGGTTACAGTAGAAGATGGTATTGTTTCTGACTCCTTCCCAGTGCCTTTCGGTGTGCCCCAGGGCTCTCGACTTGGTCCTTTGCTATTTACATTGTACAAGAGTAGTTTAATCAGGAGCACTCAGGATAATTTTCCTCAAGTTGCCTGCCACTGCTATGCAGATGACACACAATTATATCTATCCTTTAGACCAGCCCCTGGTACTCAAGATGCAAGTGTTTCATTATTGGAAAAAATGCATTAATTTCATTCGTAGCTGGATGCTTGAAAATACTAGCTTAAATTGAGCGATAGTAAGAGTGAATTTTTGATTATCGGTACTTCACAACAGGTTTCAAAAATTAGCATTGATGGTGTAAGAGAAGGATTATCCACTGTTAAACCTCGTATTCTGCAAGAAATTTAGAAGTATACTTTGACACAAACTTGAACATGGAAACACAAGTAACAAATATACGCAAATCGACATATTATCTTTTATACAATCTCAGACGTATCCCCAAATATTTTGATCAGGAAAGTATGAAAGCGGTTGTACATGCATTACAAGTAAGCTCGATTATTGCAAGGGATTGTTGTTCGGAATGCCTGACTCTCTTGATATCTAGACTGTAGAGAGTCAAAAATGCTTGTGCAAGACTTGTCTACTGTCAATCAAAATTCACTTCAAGTGCATCACTTCTAAGAAAGCTTCAATGGTGGCGAGTTCGGCAAGGAATTTAATTTAAAATTTTGTTAATTGTGTATAAATCCTTAAGTGGACAAGCTCCTATAGTAACATAACAGAACTACTTAAACTCAAAGTCCAGTCACACAGCCATAGCCTGCGCAGTTCCAGAGACAGACTGTTGCTTCCAATTCCTCACAGAGTGTGCGTAGAACCAAAATGCAGAACCGAACGTTACAGGCAAAGCCCTATGCCATTTCTTGCCAGGCTTCTAAATGCAAATGGTGCCTGATCTCTTTGTTTTGACTGTGCTTTTTTATGTACCCATTCCTAATTACACATATTCTTTTTATATTACTATTTTTATTTATCGAACCGTTTTGTAGAAAGCTTTTTTTTAAATAGAACTCTTTTACAGTAATTTTTTTTTTACAGACCTGAATTTTCCTTCATCTCCAATATTTGAGTCATCATTCTGTGATTCTCACTCAACTATATGTTAAAAAACCCGTAATCGAATATTCCTTTGTCTCACTTATATACATTTAGTTTTCATAAATGAATGAATGTTTGTCTTATAATTTTGCTGATTATTCATAACCCAATCATGTCTCTCATTTTCTTCTGAATCTCGATAAATCAACATTATGCTTACATATATAAAACTCTGTTCTATATGAAGCTTTAAAGACATTTTACCTGCTTATTGTAATTTTTAATGTATATTTCCGTAACTTTATGTTTAACATGTATTATATATCTTGATTGTTATGATTGCATTTATTTGTAAACTGATTGTAATTCAGCCTTCGGGCTGCCATTTCAGTTCTTTTTAATAAACCATTCTTCTACTACTACTACTACTACTACTACTACTACTACTCATAGCAAAACTAAAATCACTCTTCTTTCTTCTCCTTCCTATTTCACTTCTTTGTTCTTCTTTATTTTTCTCTTCCTCTTTTTAAATCACCTGAGAAAAAAAATTAGGAGGGGGCAGCCCCTCTAAGAGGTTTGAGTCATATGTTCATGGCGGCCCTTAGTCAGTGGCGCTTCTAGGGGGTGCAAGGGGGCAAGTGCCCCGGGCGGCACTTTGAGGGGCGCAAAAAACGCAAAAGAGAGGGGGAAGGGGGAAATTAGGGGAAAAGAAGCTTTACCATTATGGGATTCGTGGCATATCATTGGACTGGTTCCGTAGTTATCTGTCTTGTAGAAGTCAATATACAACCTTCAATAATGCAAAACCATCTATGTCTTCAGTTACATGTGGTGTGCTGCAGGGCTCTATTTTAGGTCCGCTCTTTTTTTTTCTTTTTTTTTGAATTTATGTAAATGATATTTCTAATGTCTCCACCTCATTGCAATATATATTATTTGCGGATGACACCAATATTTTTTGTTCCAATCCAAACTTACAAACTCTTGTTCATATGTTGATTACTAAACTGCCCAAATTATCAAATTGGTTTAAATGTAATAGGCTGTCGTCAAATTTGAATAAAACCAACTTCATATACTTTAAAAGAAAAACACCAAATTCTTAGGAATTCAAATCGATGAGTGCCTCTCTTGGTATGAGCACGTACGTGACCTTTCTCGAAGTTTGCCTCGGTATATTGGTGTGAAATATACAAGCTGCGATAATTTGTCCCGCTTCGTCTTTTGCTTATTATTTACAATTCTTTTATTCATTCTTGCATTTCTTTGTACTGGGTCCGGATACTTTGATCATACTGATCCTTTATTTTCTAGACTAAAACATTGAAAATTACTGATATTCATTTCATGCAAATTGCAGTGTTCATATACCACGTAAACGAAAAAAAGATTGCCTTTATTATTTTGTGACGATTTCACTTTGAATAGAGACATTCATAATTATCCAACTAGACATTCTTCTGATTTCCATTTTTTTACACCAAGAACTGCTTTAGCACATAAATCAATTAGATATGTTGGACCTGACATTTGGATTGCATTACCATCTCATATACGAATTTGTAAAACTATTACATCATTTAAAAGGAATATGAAAGAATTGCTCCTCTCCAAATATTCATATAGTATCTTTTGAGGTACACCTAAGTGTTTTTGTCTTTTTATGACAGGGTAAGGAGGTATAGTACGATATAGGGGCACGAGTATTTTTATTCCTTTTTTTTATTTGGTTTTATTTCTGTCGATAAAACGAAATCATGAATGTTTTATTTCAAGCCATGTTTTACGAAACGAATTTATTACCTACTATGTTATTCTAGGGACTCTGCGCTTCAAACATTTATGTTTATGCTTTGTTCCTACTATGTATTCTATTTTGATGTAATACGCTGTTCTTGTCAATGTGACTGTTTATTTTGCATGGTGAAAAAAATAAACAAACAAACAAACATCTAAATGCAAATGTAAAATTTTCGAAATAGAATCGAGAGTCAGTGTTGATTGTTCATGATGTTTAGTATACCAGCGAGTGTTATCAGCATCATGAAAATGTAAATTATTTATTAGATTGTTTCATTCCGTTACTTTGATTAAATAGCCCTGTTGCTTTTTCAGAAGAGAGGCCTGCTTTCTTACCAGTGACTGATTGGATTTATTTTCAAGCCTTAGTTGCATGAGCGGTATCCTGTTTGCAGGCATAGTATTTGGGAGATACGGCATGCAGCACATCGACTTCCCTGGAGCAAATAGCCAGTTCCACAACATGGTCAACAATCCTTCTGAAAAGTGTTCCAACATTAACTCAAAGTGATGCTGATGTACTGTGCATGTCGCTGATGTCTGTGGAATGCGTTCTATTTTGGCTTTAGAGGAAGATAAAAAGAAGCATAATTGAATTAGTAAAGACCGCAAGCAAATTCATGTCGGATGTTCAAATGAAATATAAACGTATCTAAAGTAGGGAAAGGGCAAATCGCAAAAAAATAACTCATTTAACAGCTTGTCAATGGGTATAGCGAAATGCCTATCAAGATACCAAGTTATTTAAACAAGCCTGTTCATGTATCGTTTTCCCTAACTGATGACTTAGTAATTTGGCCACGCACAGAAATAATCCCCAAAACGTATGAATATCGTAATTATTTTTGCTTTATTTATTTATTTGTTATTGTAAGATTATCTGAGATTTGTACACCTCTTTTACAAAATCCTGGTTCTGTCCCACGTCTTTCATTTTTATTACAATGTATTGCTTTAGTACCAAGCAATTAAATGATGAATACTACAAAGCTATTGACCCGGCACAACACTTTCTTGACATCGGCTTTCTCCTTTTATGATTCAATACTACACCTGCAGTGTGGTGACTCCATAAATGAAGTACTGTCTGCACTTTTTGGGGGTCATTGAGGACGGCACAGTGTGGCATGATCAGCTTTACAGGTTTCTGGAAGTGTAAGCCTGATGGCAAACACTTGAAGCCAGGACTAACAACCATCTCATCTTCTTCCAGCTCGATGTCATTCTGGTAGCTCTGTAAGAACCTCTAAGGTTATCTTCACAGGTGATTCTTCCTCTATGGCTCCAGGGGGGATGCGTAGAATACAGCCATGGGTCTCAAGGGATAACTCTCCACCTTGGTGATCAAACAGATCTTCAACATGGTTACCGTCTAGAGGAAAATAGTACAAAGGCCACACATTCTGAAAGTTCAATATGCGTAACTGATTTTAACATAACCTAAAACGAAACTTAAGTGTACACTTGATCGAGCATATTGCATGAAGCCTTATTGATTCTTTTACGCCTCATTATTATAATTCAAAAATATTCATTCAATTGAAGCAGTCAAGAAGACCCTGAACTTTGTACGCGTTGGTCTAATTTCTCTGGTAGTGTTCCTAGAGATTATTCATTTAACATGTTTGATCATTTACTTATTCATTCATGTATTTTTTGTATTTTCTTATTTTTTTAGATTATTTATTCATTTATTTATGCATTTATTCTAATTATGTT
The DNA here is from genome assembly GCA_029962745.1 of Echinometra lucunter. Classification (NCBI taxonomy): domain Eukaryota; kingdom Metazoa; phylum Echinodermata; class Echinoidea; order Camarodonta; family Echinometridae; genus Echinometra; species Echinometra lucunter. Next base: position 1,807,782 of record CM057168.1, on the reverse strand, counting down.
TGGTGGAGGGCAAACAAAGGGATTGACAGGGTATTCAGAAAACTAGTAACGGTGTTTTAAAAAAATAATACATAGTAATCAGGGTAGTTTCAAGTATCGTTTTAGTATTTTTTTTCACAAAAATAATCAACTTTCTTACCCGTCATGTCTTCAGTGCTCTCCTCATCATCTCTGACGTCATCACTCTTCTCTTCACTCTGTTCAAGATTTCCCTCCTCATGTTCCTCAGGATCATCTTCAACCTCATCTCCTTCATGGCTTGTCTTGCTCTCTTCATTTGCCTCATTACTGAAATTGTAATCAGTCCTTTCATCATCACCTGACTCAATAGAGCCCTCTTCCTCTTCTGTGCAGCATTCGGTCTCTTCCCCACTATTGTCAGTCTCCTCTTCGCCGTACTCACAATCTTCATCACTGGATTCAATCCTGAGAAAAAAATTACGATTTCAAATGAGCCAAGGCAGCAGCTCGGAGTGAAGAGACCGTTTAGATATTTCTGTCTAATAAATTTGTTCACATGAATGTGAGTCCTGAGTAGATGACCTTTTTCACAGGAAAGCGGCATATTTTTTATAATACAGAGAATGGCTGCCTGTTCGGTAAATTTATTGAAAGAATTCAGGCTAGTCTACTGTTTGAAAATCTTCAGGGCACAATGTCAGTGCTTTGCCTATAATCATACTTAATTGCTTGTCAGTATTTCAGTCTCTTGGGCAGGCAGTCCAAGCTTCGGAAAACCGAGCACAGGCATATACTCCGAAAACGACGTATGAATATAGAGCCCTCATCGTTCAGTGTGCGTCAGTGTGTACAACATGCATTGGGAAAATCTCGCAAAGTCAACCTATCAATGATATATATTTTTCTGAAAAATAATGCTGCGTGTATATTTTATTCCAAATCCTCCATAAGAAATGACTTTCAAATGACAACTATGTTTTTCCAAAACTATGTTTTGGAAAAAAAAATATCAACAGTCTCATGTCTCGCACTGAACGATGAGGGCTCTATAATTTACCTTGCTCTATAGGCCGTTTTCGGAGTATAAACCTGTACTCGGTTTTCCGAGGGTGGGCCTGACTGTTGTGTCAGCGAAATTCAAATTATGAGAATTTACAGATTACTAAGGTAATAACCTTTTTAAAGAACCATCAAGGAAAAATGTCATGCAAATCAGCATTGATTTTTTTTTTTTTTTTTTTGGTCAAGGGACTGCAGCTTCGATTTACCTATTGCGAGGGTCTTTTTTTTTAATGGTTTAGCATTTTGTAAACCTGGCTAGGAACAGCGCTACGGAAACGTTGATGAAGAATCTTGCCTGACATATGTCATAGGGCATGAACTTCACTTTTAGATTCTTTAGAATTAACAAAATCCGCATGCTCCAATGTCAAAGAAAGAACAGTGCTCTGCTTACAAATGCATTGTGCAGCTTTTCACTTTGATCTGCCCATTTTCTTGTAGTACTTCCCTTCCATGATAGAAAATAAAAATAATGGTATCACTTCAACTTATTGACAATGAATTCACAAGCTCCCATTATTTTAATACGGGGACGAACCAGTTCCCGTAGACAACAGGAAAAGAATAAAGACACTTTCATCACTGTTCATTATTATTACTTATTACTTATACTGCGTTTTTCCCATAAGACCCAAAAGCGCTTGCAATAAGTTAAACAGTGTACATGTAATTATAAACTTAATCAAAATCCTAAACTACAAGCTGCATGAAAGATGGGTTTTCAATGCCTTTCTGAATCTTGTAATTGATTAGGTCTGTCTTATTGTAAGTGGCAAATCATTCCAGTATTTTGAAGCTGACACAGTAAATGTCCTATCACCGGCTAATGTACGAGTAACTGAATATGTGAGACGCGTCGACGGAGAGCATCACTGGCTGACCTCAGTGCTCTAGTGGGTGTGTATAAATTCAAATAATTACCCGAATACTTTGGAGCTTGATTATTAAGTATTTTGCATACAAACACAAGTAATTTGAAATTATTATTTGTTTCAAAGGAAGCTAGTGCAGTGAGCTCAAGAGTGGTTGAGAAGGATGATCCCTGGAAACCTGTAATATTAATCGTGCTGCCCAATTCTGTAGCCGTTGAACACGAACCACTTGATTAGAAGGAATGGTAGAAAGAAGCCCTTTACAATAATCAATACGTGACAGAACTAAAGAACGCACAGTGTTATGTAAGGCACACTGGTCAATAAACCTTCTGATTCTAGCAATATTCCTTGAACATTATGTAACCATACTACGGAGAGATATGATATGACATGGACATGCAAGAATCAAATATAATACCAAGGTTTCTTATCTTTTCTGGAGGGTTAATAAGTGTGCCACCAACATCCAACTGAACATTTGGAAGGCTGCGCAAATTTTGAGCAGAAGTAGCAACAAAGAATTCAGTCTTTGAATCATTTAGTTTTAAATTATTCACTACCATCAACTGTCTTATATCTGAAATACAGTTCTGAAGTTTGATGAGTGCATTATCAAGAGCTCCTGGGGTCCTAGGATCAAAAGAAAAATATAACTGGGTGTCGATCCGGGGGGGGGGGGCATGGGGGATATTCCCGCCCAATATTTTTGTTCAGGGGGTGGCCTGTACAATCATTCCCCCCCCCCATTAACTCACCATGAAAAGGAAAAATTT
>CM057168.1:1721985-1804611 GCA_029962745.1 Echinometra lucunter | reverse complement strand
CACCCCCCCCCCCCGTTCCAAAAACAAATTAAGAAAGACAAAGATTATCTGTTTTCATCTTATTTCTAAACTCCTTCAAACTCCTAATCAATAAGCCAGTTAGTAGATAAAATCTGAGCATTAGCTAATAATATAAAGCCCACTTGCCGTCATTTTAGTCATTTTATTCTGAACCCCGGTTTAACCTAAGCCATGGACTAATTCTGTGCTAAATTATGGGTATCCAAAAATATTAAAACTTTGTTCACACTGTATGTTTCTTATGTTTACTTGGCTTTTCTTTTCATTCTTTAATGGTGAAGAAAACTATTGTAGTTATCATTCCCAGACAGTTTTAATAGTCTGTGTGCAAAATGTGCTGATAAATTGAACATCTACTGTTAGAGGTTTGTGACACATTAGGCTATCCATAGTTAAACCACCGTTTGACCACAGTTTCAGTTAAACCCGAGTTCAGAATACGGGCCACTGTGCTATGATTGTGCACCCATGGTGCATTCCATAATATCCAGGTGGAAGTATTCTTTTCAAAAGGGAAAATAAAACCATGAGGCACCTTTGTCCCTTTGGGAGTAGGCTAACTATTCAAAGTGCACAAAAAAGAGACCTCTCCATGTTTAAAATATCTGTGGATACTTGGGGTCATTCGGAACATGACCTAACTGTGAACTGGTTTATTATTAATTTTACTGATTTAAATTATGCTTATCTCATTTTATTTTATTTGACATCAATGTCATATACAACATAATTTTGACCGAAAAATGCAGGTAGCCCTTTGTTGCACCAAACCCTCGTCATGAATTCTCAACACGCCTTTAAAGGCACATAGAAGCAATAAAGAACGGTCCCCAAAAGCTCCCGTTTGAAGGCATACTGAAAATAGATTTGTACAGCAACTGATCCATCTGATATGTCTTGTTTGATCTTAGCTCAACAAAAAATCAGTCGATTGGTAATTTCATAAATTTCCCATCATTTTGGATATGCTTAATGATTTTTTCATTAACCTGCCAAAATAACTAATCCATGACGTTACATAAAACGTTTCTTCGCCTGCATGTACAAACATCTAGAATTACAGCACGTGATAGCCTTGATAGCACGTACGATAGTGGCATGATTAACTTATAGTGGAAATCATCGACTGGTCTTTTGAACGATAATTTGTTCAAAAAACATATTATATCCATATAATGAAAAAAGACAAATATTATTTTATTTGTAAACTCCTAAGCAATTATTCAGTTTTCTGAATCGAGCTACGCTTATCTCATTTCATTTCATTTGATATCAATGTCATATATAACGCTACACTGTGGCTTCTAATAGTCATCACAGTTACAAACATAATAAGCAGCTACAATGGGTCCTACATCATGTACTTAGAATAGTAGAAACCCATCACAATGAGATAAATAACCAACGACACACTACCAAAGATACATCCAGCACAAGACCAAGATCTAGCTTCAGAGGAAGATTTGGCTGCTCCAGTGAGGTCTCCAACTGCTACACGATTCTTCACCTATACCAGACAGAAGGATTGAAAGAAAGAAAGTTGGGAAAAAAAAGGAAAGAAAGAAAAATAGGAAAAGAGAGATAACCTTTTGTAAATACGTGAAACTTTTTAAAAGATGATTAAAATGCTTTTACAGTGTGAACACACCCTTTTTTTTAAATGCCTATTGCACAGAGGGAGCTATAAAGTAATATGAAATAATTTGATATATCACTATTCCCGGCCTCCTACGTAATTGTTACTATTTCTTCAGGGCAGCTTGTCACGGTCGACTACACAGGGGTCAGTTTTATAGGTGGCAGTGTCAAACATAAGATTGTTATATTTATCAACAACAACAACACCAGAACAGACCAGAAATGACGGCAGCGTTAACGAATTTTGACGCTGTCGCAGAAATGGATTGTTACATAATGTTACTTTAATGGTGAAGAATTGGACGCATGAAAGTACCAAAATACGCGAGAGGATTATCCATTGATATATTTCATATTAATGTCAGCACGGAGGCGAGCTGGTTTTAATAGTCCGTAAATCTTCTGCCTGTCGAACCAAAGGTCATAGGTTCGAATCCAGCCGGGTCGAGGACTGAAGTCTGCGTTGTGTGTTAACGTGTCCCTCCCCCGTTTCAAAGACGGAGGCTGCGTTCCAGTGGAAAATACGCCATCCCTCGGATGGGACGGAAAACGGAGGTACAGTGTAGAGCAGACTGCGGAAACTTTAAGTGCCAGCGAGTTGATGGGACAATGTAGGCCAAGAGCTATCGGAACTTGACAAGTCAACTTGTTTAGGACAGGATAGTTGCTGGAACTCGGTAAGTCGACTTCTTCAAGGAGACGAGGTGACGAGTATTTGGAACTCGGCAAGTTCCAATAGCTGGTCACCTCGTATTTTAAATCATCTTCTCGTCTTTTGTTCTAAACAAGTTGACTTGCCAAGTTTCAATAACTCGTCATTTCTCCTTCTTGTTCTAAACAGGTTGATTTACCGAGTCCTAATAGCTTCTCATCTCGTCTTTTAAGTTGTCTTCTCGTCATCTTGGCCTAAATCATCTCGTTATCTCGCTGGCACTTTTGAGCTTCCGTAGAAGATTTAGTCATCGTCTTTGCAGGTTTAGAATCCACTGAACTATTCGAAGAAGAATAGAGGAAACCCTTTACCCTATACCTGTACATCTCTATAAGATATAGGGAGGAGAGACCCGACATGCCCGAGGGTCACATTTTGTTAAATTTGTTTTTACCCAACCAGGCGTAGGTGAGGCCGATAAAGATGATAATGGATAATCTTCTCATTTTATACTCAAAGCTGCATCTTGAGACAAAAGGCCATTTTGAAGTTTTGTAGTTTTTCTTTAATTGAACTGAACTGAAATGGTTTTATTTATTTATCAAACCTCGCAGGCCAGTGGCTGAATTGTGTCTGATTTACATTCATGTGATAAAAATACAATAACAGAGAAAACAAACTGAAAACATATCAAGGAACCAAATTCAAAAGAGATAACTGACATGCAAAGAATAGAAATGAATACATCTTAATATGAAAAGAATATTGTGATGGCCAGAGCTTTTGTTTTTTTTTTTCTAAACAGAGATGAATAACAATGAAATGGAGAATATTGGTTTATGACAATTATCTTGATTTGATGAGGCACACCCTATCGATATAATCATTGTCTTAGCTCGATTGATTTGATGGCACACACCCTATCGATGTATTATTTTCTTACCTCACTTGATTTGATGAGACACACCCTATCGATGTATTATTTTCTTACCTCACTTGATTTGATGAGACACACCCTATCGATGTATTTTCTTACCTCACGTGATTTGATGAGACACACCCTATCGATGTATTATTTGCTTACCTCACTTGATTTGATGAGACACGCCCTATCGATGTATTGTTGTCTTAGCTCACGTGATTTGATGAGACACAACCCCGGGGACACAACCTATCGATGTTTTATTGTCTTACCTCACTTGATTTGATGAGACACACCCTATCGATGTATTGTTGTCTTACCTCTCTCGATTTGATGAGACACACCCTATCGATGTATTATTTTCTTACCTCACTTGATTTGATGAGACACACCCTATCGATGTATTTTCTTACCTCACGTGATTTGATGAGACACACCCTATCGATGTATTATTTGCTTACCTCACTTGATTTGATGAGACACGCCCTATCAATGTATTGTTGTCTTACCTCACTTGATTTGATGATACACACCCTATCGATGTATTATTTTCTTACCTCTCTTGATTTGATGAGACACACCCTATCGATGTATTATTTTCTTACCTCACTTGATTTGATGAGACACACCCTATCGATGTATTATTGTCTTACCTCATTTGATTTGATGAGAGCAACAATTCCAAATGGCAGACAACAGCAGATTGTTGTAAAGAGCGCAAAACCAAAGTAGTTGTTCGGAATCGATCCGTTAGCAGCATGTGTAATTGTCTGCATGCCTGGTGGCTATAGGAGTGAACAAAAACATTTTAGTTAGAAATGGATGGCTGTTTGGTGTATTGTAAAGTCAAAATATAAATTATAAAGAAATAGGCAAAGACAAAGTAACAGTCTGAGCAACCCTCGCTGTGCAGTGATCACGCTTCGCAGTGTTTCACTGACTACTTCGCACGTTTCGGCCCAAGGTCACTCCGCAATCCCGTCACGTGATCGACTTTTATTACATAGTGCTATGGAGTTAAAAATCGATTGACCGCAACCGTGGTTTAAACTAAACGTCTTTGAAAACCGTGATTCTAGGGTGAAAAATGGTCGCTTGAACGCAGCCTTAGTCAGTGTCACTGGGCCTAGAGATTTATGTTTTGGGTGAATGAAACGAAATAGTACAGGTAATGCATCATTGGCCAAGTGACCGATTTTTTTGTTTAATTTTCTTTTTAAATAAAGTGGTAACATTTATCAATCCAACTTCTGAGTTGCAAATAACATTCAAGAATATATGTATATGTATATGTATATGTATAGGTATGTGTGTGTGTGTGTATATATATATATATATATATATATATATATATATGTGTGTGTATATGTATACATCTATATAAATTTGTATATAAATATATATATATATATATAAACTGAAAGAAATGAAAATGCGAGAATAATAATTGCGTAGCTCCCTCAATGTTCCCCCAGAGCTGTCATCCATTTCGAATCAAGGGTTGAAAAAAATGCCTCTGCCGGGGAATCGAACCCGGGTCACTGGCTTAGAACGCCAATGCCTTACCACTAGACCACAGAGGCGGGCCAGCAGTTAGGCGTGATCGAATCCAATTGACCGGCAGACAGATTTCCAACCCTTGTTGATCCTTTATTTTGGTGCAGATGAGTTAATGAACAATGAGAAGCTGCATGCCGCAGTTTCTTTCAACATATATATATATATATATATATATATATATATATATATATATATACATATATATATACATATTTACATAATGTATATATATATTTTGATCAGGTAACATATACAACAACTTTGGCAACTCTCATGGAAATAAATACATGTGAGACAATTGAGAGAATAACAGCGTAGCATGAATCAAAGTTCCCCATAGCTGTCCTACCATTTTGGAAATTTTGCAAAGGTTGAAAAAATGTTTCCGCCGGGAATCGAACCCGGGCCTTTGGCTATGAACGCCAATGCCTTAACCACTAGACCATGGAGGAGGCCCAGTGGTTTCGGCGACTCCAAATTAGCTTAACCGACAGATTGACAAATCTTCAACCCTAACTAATTAATTTCTTTGCTGGTGGCAGATGAGTTTCGCACAATTAACAAAATGTTAATTATTCCAAAATATACATGTATCCCAAAAGCATTCGCTCGGATCCAGCTGAGGTGTGCGGCAGGTCATTGTTCGAAACTCATCTGCAATGGCGCCTGTAGGTCAGTGATCGCAAAAAACTCGAACAGGTTTGGCCAAACTCTGGTTCTGGTATGGCGACCAGTCTGCTGCCCTCTCGCGTTGTGGAATTGGTCTTTATACTCTAACGTAAGTGGCGTTAGCGGGACGTATAACAATGGGATTTATTCCGTCAGGCGTAAACAATACTGCGTGTAACCGGACATGGCGTTAGCGGAGAACAAAGGAATGTCCTCCTAACGCCAGTGATATATATATATATAAGTCAAGTTCGCAAACCAGAGGTTTATTCATAGAGTTATGTATTTAAAGTAGCCTCTCAAACACTGCGAAGCGTGATCTTTGTACATCGAAAGTTACTGATCGTAGTGGGAGTGGGTGAATCATTTTGGGAGCCAGTCATCTTGGTGAGGGTGAATATTGCTTACTTGTTACAAGGTTGCAACTCTGCTCAAAAACTTCGTAACTCAGCAAGTTTATGAACCTTCAAATGTATATGTGAATTAAAATTGAATTTCTTTTTATTTTCTTTACCTCCTACTGCTCTCTTTCTCTCTCTCTCTCTCTCTCTCTCTCTTTCTCATGATTTTTTTTTTTTTTTTTTTTTTTTTTTGAGATGACGAGTGCAGTGTAAGGCGTTTGATAACTTCGAAACCATACCTGTGGTACCTGGGGCTGGTAGACAGTTTGTTGAGGTGCATACTGTGGAGGTTGTTGGGTAGGGTATGGGACATCATTGGTTTTCTTGTAGATGTAATTCAGAGGAACAGCTCCTGGCCCGCCCTCTACGTCGCACCCCTCGGTAGTGAAGCTGTCACCTATGATCCCGATGTCAAATCAAGAAAGGATTGAGATCGGCTTTATATCAGTGAACATCTATGACACCTGCTCCTGTATACTTCCCAATCAATTTCCTTCCCCCTCCTTTTAAACTGCATTGACTAATCCTAAATCTAGCCTAAAACCCCATTACATCCTTAATGATAAACATCTTTTCTCGTGGAACTAAATCCAGCTTTGAAGACTATGTGATTACTAAATGCTATTTCCATTGAGATCGCAGCTCTTTGTCATAGTCCCCATCTTTTTGGCAACCTAAACTTTCTTCAAATTTTTAATCTCTTAAGCAATGTTTCCGCCATCACGATTCGCGCCACGATTGAAATCACGGTCTTAATCGTGGAGTAATCGTGGAGTAATCGTGGAGTAATCGTAATGGTCATATCAGATCTCATCAGATCTTGAGGTCAATCGTGGCAATCGTGTTGACTGTAGAAAAAAAAAAGATTTGACGGTTCAACAATTTTCGGCAATCGTGTTGATCGTAGAAAATTTTTGGACAGTTTAAACATTTTCTCCGATGTAATACGATTAAATATCAAACGTGATCATCGCATCAGACCGTATCAAAGCGCGACAGATCGCATCTAATCGTGCTCTGAAATTGTGGTTATCGGAATCATCCTTGGAAAAGACCAACGCATTTAGTTCCAAATGAAGCTTGCTGAAAAACTATGCATTCAATTACAAGATTGCTAATACAGTTTGCCTTAAGGCCCCCTCACACCTGACCGAATGTAGGCGGACGAAGGGTGACGAATGGGAAAAATGCACGAAATGCACGCGAATTCAACGAATTCAAATAAAATTTCCGTCAAATCATGCGATCAGTAACTATTGTCAAATTTTATCAACGAACGGTAAGGGAAGGATAAATATGACATGCGAAGGATATCGATTTTTCGGTTCACCTCTTTGAGTAAATTGCAGCCGAAGGCGAGCGAAGGGTTGATATAACCCAATAAGACGAATGAACAGTGAGCAATGGTTTGATATGGCGTGCGATTAGAAACGAAGACGAGGGAATAGATCGGGCGTTTGTCATCGTGTTGCTTCGTTAAGGGTTCTTTCGAGATCGGTCCACTTTGGCCAAAGCCCGATGAGGGACTATGCGCGACAATAACACACGAACGATAAACGAACGATTACCGCAGACTAAATAAGAGATGCGAATTCAAACAGATGACCAACGATTTTTCAATTCGTCGGGAAATTTTAAACATGTTCAAAATTTCCGCGCGAATTTGAATAATCGCAGCTGTTAGTTCAGAAGGTGTACGAACCCAAACACGAAGGGTAAATATGATTTACTATCAGTTACCATTGAAAACGATTTAAAAAAAAATGCCTTTCGCCAGCCATCGCAAGGCATATTTCAGACAATTCGGTTAGGTGTGAGGGGCCTTTAAATGGCTGAAATGTTTCTCTAAGCGAAAGCATACTTCGAAAAAAGAGGTAAAATGAGATTTTCATTGCAAAACTTTTTTTCTGTATAATAGCATATAAACTACCCTAAGATTATGGGCTGTAAAATAATATTCTGAAAATTTATGGTATTTAAGTTATGTGAAAATATTCTTTTCGGGGGAGAAGGAGGGGTTGACAGACAAAAAAATGATTGAGTAACGATGGGCGTGTAGACCTACTTTTTTACCTTATTTTGCTTTCAATGCTTGTTTATCGATCTAAAAAGTATGGAAAGATTTGCTTATTCGGAAACATGAACTTGAGATACTTTGAATTATAATAGTGAGGTATGACTATATATTGGTTGCGGTTTGTCATTATCAAAAAAAGTATTAACATATATACCAACTGGAATATTCGATATAATATACTAAGCTTAATACATTACAATCTCCAAAGTATGGACAAAAATCCGAGATAAATTTGGACTACTATGTGAGATAAAGTTATTTGTTTAAGTTATCATTATAACAAAGAAGTAAAACATGGTGTTTTCTCAATTATGACATGCTATTATTTAGGACTGTTCTTCAAGTGACGAAGAAAGTTAGTGAAATTATATTAACATACAATGAGAGAATTTTCATTGAATTAAAAATTTGATATTCGTGTGTGTACATGTGTATCTGTAATCGATACTACACATGTACATAGGCGACACAGTTTAATCTATTTTCCTAATTCGTACTTATCATGCTTATAGTTCAGGTTATCGGGTATTTAGCTTTCATTGATCTTACAGATTATAATCATCCCAGATGGGTTCATCCTTTCAGCCATTCCATCTTCCAAGTGCTCCCATCAGAGCTTGAATTAAATAATTCCTTGTTTTAAAGATGTATGGCATGCAGCTGACCATGAAACGGCTAGATTAAAAATTAGGTTCATTTTACTCTATATGTCATGGTGTAGTGGTTCTGTCACTTGACTCTTAATCAAAGGGCTAAGGGTTCGAATCCCGGCCTGGCACTAACGTCTTTTGGCAAGACATTGATCCACATTTGCCACTCTCCACCCAGGTGTATAAGTGGGTACCCGGTAGAAAGAAATTCCTGTTAGCGCCTTGCATGGCAGCTCCTTCAGTCGGGGTAATAATATTAACTTTGTAGAGCGCAGTAGAGTATATGCATATAGTAGATGCGCAGTATAAATGGACCTTATTGTTATTATTATTATTGTTATTATTATTGTTATTATTATTATTACTATTATTATTATTATTATTATTGTTATTATTATTATTATTATTATTATTATTATTATTATTATTATTATTATTAAAATCATCATAATTGGTTCAAATTTTAGTCCCAAAATGACACTTGTCACGCGAGTCACATTTTCATACAGGTGACTGACTTGCAACGAAAAGTCAAAGGATAAAGAAATTTACAGTACAGTAAGGTCAGAAATCTTCAATAGTGTCCCGTCACGCGAGTCACAAAATAAATAAATAAATGAATAAATAAATCTCCAACAAGCATGACTTTACATCAAAGATTTCTGTTTAGCAATATGTGTGGTCAGTACATTGATTGAATAGGTAAAACAGAACAGGTCTGCAAAATAAGGTTTTCAAGTACTTAACCTTAACGATTTGAAATTTTGTATAAATGTCACGCGATTCATAATGGAATGGCTGCTTTGCACAGTAAATTGAAAAGGATGAGACTACTGTCATTCTATTCAGGTTGTTCTTAATTGCACTATACTTTGAACGTCTGGCCTCGACAAAAGACATGTATGATTTCAGTTGCTAGGAAAGAAAATCTCTTGAACCAATTTCAATGGGCAAGAATTCTACCTGACAGCCATTATTCTCTATATCGGTGACAAGGCAGAGTATTTGTCTTTTTTTTTTAATTGATGTGCTCTGTCAGTATCAAGATCGAAAGGAACGCCATGATCATCAATTTTTTGTCACGCTTCTTTAAAACACAAAGATCTGGCCTCAGATTTGTTTGAGAGCATGATATTGGGATGGTGGAGGCCGGAGAGTATCCTGTCAAGTTTGGAATGTCATGAAAGACTTTATTTTCGGGTTTGTCAGTTATGCTTTCCGCGGCCAGACGTACAAAGTATTTGTTATTGTGACGCCAAGTATAGCGCCCCTGTGATAGGAAAATAGGGCAGCTGTTTAAGAATTTTCTTTTTTTTTTACTTCTTTTTTCTTTCCCTTCAGTTTAGTTTGTTCAATTTAGGAATAAATTGCGTCACATTTCAACAATGATTGATTTTTTCCTAACCCATTTCTTCTCACGTTCTAGTTTAAGCGTTCAAACATTTACATTTTCATCGCCCTGTTCTCTCATGGTTATATACGAAAGTGGCGTTTACGGTAAGATCAAAGCGTAACGATGGCAACAGATAGCTGGTATATACCTTCAGTGTAAATTCGTTTATACGTACCACAGAATTATCTATATTTCTTCGACGGGTTTCAAGTTTATTTGAAACGTAGGTATGAACATCAGATGACGAGAGATTTTTGGTTATTACACACCCAAGAAATTTGTGAATGTCGTTTCTAATCGAAAACACCTGCTCTTTTCCAACCATGAAAATGTAAGTTTATCGAATTTCCCAGCAGAAAGAGAAATACGAATATTTCATTTGGGAGTTAGCCTTTTTTTTCACTATAGATTTACTAAAGATAAAAATGAAACCTTGCTGGTTAATTCGATGCCTAAATACTTTACAGATTCTTTTCTCTGAATTATTTGATCTTTTACGCTACTTTGAAATCACCTGATACTGATTTACACAAGTGTAAAGAAAGCTTGTTGTCTGTCATCCAGTCAACACATATTGACAGCTCTTTATTGAGTTTTTCCTCAACAGATTTTGGGTTAGAACTTGAATAGAGAAATACGCTGTCATCAGCATATGAAAATAGTTTATAATCATTTACACAAATACACATATCATTGATATGACTCGTAAAGAGGATTGAGCCTAGAATTCTCTCTTGTGGAACGCCACATGTTATTGGTAGTAGTTTGGAATGTATATCATGAATTACTACCAACTGGTGTAGATTGGATAGGTATGATCTGAACCATGGTCAGCTCGCCTTACTGAATCCAATTATTTGTTTGTTTTTTTTTTCAATCGTATCTCGTGATTTACAGTATCAAAGGCTTTTTGCAGGTCAAGAAGTACCATACCAACAAAGTGCCCATGTGAGATTTTAGTCCTCACATAATCTGTCTAGTGAATTAGACTTGTTTCTGTCGAATAGTCGTGACGAAAGCCAGACTGGAATATCTTTTCTTTGTAGTATGTTTTAATCTGAACATGAACTGATTTTTCCTAATTTTTGGAACTACACTAAAAATGTAATTGGTCTATAAATTCCAACATCTGTTTTTCTTTTCTTTTTGTATAGTGGTGTCACTTTGGCTATTTTCATATCACTCAGGAAAAGTACTCGTCATAATAGATAGAATAATTATAAAACACAGAGGCCTAAATAAAAATTTTTGCACCATTTTTAAAAAATTTAGCGGGAATCAGAGCTAACCCCGTTCCCTTTGATACGTTTAATTTGTGTAACTCATTGTACACAAATTGTTTACTATTAACTGGTAACAGCTCAAAGCTATCTTCGATTACACATTTTTCTTCGTAAAACCCACGAACACATTCATTATCATCAGTGAAAAGATTATTGGATGGAGGTAGTTTGTTAACTAAATTGCTTTTCTTTGAACAAAATTTCGTAATGCTAGATATGATTTAGAGAGCGTTTCGTCTTTCGCGTTTTTCTTCATTTCCTTGTAAGCTGCGTTTCTCTAATAAGCGATAAAAATTTCTTTGTTCATCCAGATTTCTGATCTTTTTGCTTTATCCTAACATGTTTCCGTGGTGCAAGCATGTTTAAAGTTGAAATAATTCATTTTGAAAATTCGATCATGCTTTATTTACAACTGTACAATTCGTTATCAATGGCCAGTCCACGAAAGATAGTTGTGTACTGCATGCTTCTTCGTCCTTTTCAAAGATCATATCTGTTGTTCTGTGCTGACCAATATTACTGCATTCTTAGTATTTTTTTCTTGTGCAAAAAGTGAAGGAATGATCGCTAATGCCAAGATAAATTACACCCAGGGCCGTAGCTAGCGGGGGGGGGGGGGGGGGGGGGGGGGGGGGTGTCATGTCATCCCCCCCCCCCCTGCTCAAGATATCGTTGGTAAATCTGCGCTGCCGTCGGGAAAAATGAAAAGGGGGAGAAAAAAAATGAGAAGGGACAAAAAAAAAAGAAAAAAGTGAGAAGATTGATGGATTGTTTCGCTTTTTTGGCAAATAGACAATTGAATACATAATTTGGATATCTTGTATGTTTAAATGTATTTTGATGACAAAAATACACTCATTCTATGGAAAAGGGTGTATAAATTTTCTTGGTCGCTGCGCTCGCTCGTATATTATTCACATACGGGATTGTTTAAAAAAAGCAACAGAATTCGGCAAGGGAGGTTACCGAATAAGTGATTAGATATCTTACAAGCCTAAGTGTATTTTGACAAAATAGCATGAAAAAGAGTGCATAGTTTTCCTCGGTCGATGCGCTCGCTCGTATAATATTTAGAAACAGGATAGTATTTGAAAGCGAACGAATTCGGCAAATGAGGTGACTAAATGTATAATTTAGATATCTTTCTGCGCATCGTGTATTTTGATGAAGAATGAATAATCACCTCAACCATGAAAAGGATATTATATTTTGTCCTCGCTCGCTTCGCTCGCTCATAAAATATTTAGATACAGAATACTTTCTGCAAGCAAGATGACCGAATATACGATTTAGATATCTAATACTGGCCAAAGTGTATTTCAACGAAAAACATAAAAAAAGGTGTATATTTTTTCCTCGCTCGCTCGTGTAATATTCAAATACGAGATCAGGCAAGCGAGGTGACCAGATATATAATTTAGGTACCTTTTCGGCCGATCATGTATTTTGATGAAGAATAATCACCTCAACCATGAAAAGGAGTATGTTTTTCCTCGCTCGCTTCGCTCGGTCGTATAATATTTAGATACAGGATAGTTTTTGAAAGCGAACGAATTCGGCAAGTGAGGTGACTAAATGTATAATCTAGATACCTTTCGGCCCATCATGTACTTTGATGAAGAATAATCACCTCAAACATGAAAAGGAGCTATATATATATATTTTCCTCGCTCGCTCCGCTCGCTCGTATAATATCTATATACGGGATAGTTTTTGAAAGCGAACGAATTCGGCAAGTGAGGTGACTAAATGTATAATCTAGATACCTTTCGGCCCATCATGTACTTTGATGAAGAATAATCACCTCAAACATGAAAAGGAGCTATATATATATATTTTCCTCGCTCGCTCCGCTCGCTCGTATAATATTTAGAGACAGGATGGTTTTGAAAGCAAATGAATTCGGCAAGCGAGGGAACAAAAATAATCTAGATATCTAATAGGCCCATCACATATTTTGATGAAGTATTCTCACTTTTACCATGATAAAGAGTATATTAACTTTTCCTTGCTTACAAGCGAGATGACCGAATAGGCTATTTAGATATCTTATTGTTCAAAATGTATGTTGACGACAAAATACAGTCAGTCCGCAAGCACGTATGCCAATGCGCAAATACGTCAGATTTATCCAAGTCGTCTCGTGAATAGCACGACAAAGAGTGTATATTTTTTTTCTCACTCGCTGCGCTCGCTCGTATAATATTTAGACACAGAATGTTTGGGGAAAGCGAATGAATTCTGCAGGCGAAGTGACCAAATTTATGATTTAAATATCGTATAGGCCCATCTCGTATTTTGATGAAGAATCATCACTTCTAAGATGAAAAGGAGCATCATTTCCTTGCTCGCCTCGCTCGCTCATATAAAAATCACCAAATGTGGTTGAAATTGAATGAAAATGTGTAGGAGAGACGAAGGAAAATGTGATAGAGGCACACAATTGAATGTGCCCCATTTAGACGGTTTAAGTAATAGATGTTGGTCGTCGTTAATCGGGGACAATGTTTGTCGGTAATCAGTGGCCTCTACACCCCCCCCCCCCCCACTGAAAAAGGTCTAGCTACGCCCCTGATTACACCGTGCTGTAACTGAGGACGGTCACGTGCTTTACTCTTTAGATATTACCAATTGATATCTTTGATTTCAAGAGACCTCGCATTGTAGTTTGCAAACAATCGAACAATGGTGAGGCAAAAAGAAATTTATCTACTGCTTCCCTCAGAGAGAAAGAATTTCTCTCTCTCTCTCTCTCTGTTTGTTTTTCCTTTTCGTATCTTTCTCTAGACAGTACTCATCTATTTTTTGTCCTATAATTCTCTCAGAAATTCAAGCCCTCTCCTTTTAATTCATACTCATTTTCTCATGGTGCTTGAGTTATTTCTCCGTGCTAATTTCGCTTTCTCTTTCGTTATCACCTTGAGCAAATCTCTTTGTAGATTGATCACGCTTTGCAATGATCGAGGAGGCGAAACCACAATAACTTCTCTTGAGGTCGATGTATTTATAGGCTCAACGCAATCGTAATTTTAAAACTCCGAAAAATTTCACAGGAAAAGACAGAAAGGCAAAGACAGGAGAAAAAAAAACTACATAAGGATGATAGAAAGACTATCACAGAAGGATAGAAACTAAGAATAACATAAGAAAACGAGGTGAATAGCATAAAACAAAGAATAACATAGGGAAAGACAGAATTAAGATATGATTAAAACAAAGAATATAAGGAAACATAGAAAGATAAAACAATAACATAAGGAAAGATACAAATGAAGATAGAAGGAGAAAGCAAGGGATAACTTATGGAAAGATAGAAATGAAGATAGGAAAAACAAAGAATAACAGAAGAAAATTTCGAAAGAGAAGAAAATGGAAGGAATAACAAAGAATAAAATAAGAAAAGATAAAGATAAGAGAAAACGAAGAATAACATAAGGAAGGATGGAAAGAGAAGGAGATAGAAGGAATAACAAAGAATAACAGAAGGAAAGGTTGAAAAGAAAATAGAAGGAAAAAAATAACGAATAACAAGAGAAGACGGAAAGAGAAGAGGATAAAATGAAAAACAAAGAATAACATAAGAAATAGACTCGAAATAAAGAACAGCATAAAGAAAGATAGAAAAAAGATAGAAGGATAAAAAACAAATAATAACATAAGGAAAGATAGAAAAGATAGAAGGAGAAAAAAAATAGCATGAGAAAAGATGGAAAAAGAAGAAGACAGAAGAAAAACGAATAGTAGCATAAGAAAGATATACAAACAAAAATGATATGGCCTAAAATAAAGAATAACATAAGGAAATATTGAAAAAAAAGATATAACGATAAAAACAAAGAATGGCATAAGTAAAGATGGTAAGAAGAAGATAGGGGAAAAAGAACATAAGAAAGATATAGAGACGAGTAAATGATGTGGCTAAAAAAGAATAACAGAAGGAAAGACAGAAAAGGATATGATAAAACAAAGAATAACTAAGAAACGACGGAAAGAGAAGAAGACAAAAGGAAAAACAAAGAAAGCATCAGAAAGATATAGAGACGAAATGATGTAGCTTAAACAAAGAATAACATAAGGAAAAATTTTAAAAATGATAAAACAACAAATAACATAAAAGTAGAAAGAAAAAAGGGAATGAAGGAAAAACAAAAAATAGCATAAGAAAAGATAGAAAAGAAAATGTAAGGATTAAAACAAAGAGTAGCATAAGGTATATTTAAAATGGAACGGGAACCCCCCCCCCCCCCCATATGCACA
The DNA here is from genome assembly GCA_029962745.1 of Echinometra lucunter. Taxonomy (NCBI): domain Eukaryota; kingdom Metazoa; phylum Echinodermata; class Echinoidea; order Camarodonta; family Echinometridae; genus Echinometra; species Echinometra lucunter. The sequence continues at coordinate 1,789,088 of CM057168.1, read as the reverse complement.
TCTTGGGTAGATGGACCAAACACAGCGAAATCGACTGCTTGCAAATTTACTAACTCAGCCTGTTGTCCACATCTACAGGCTGTTATTCGAACTTTGAAACGGACATATCATATAGAATGTTTTCTTCTTTTTTTTTCTCGAAAACGGCATGGTAAATTTTGAAAAGCTCTGGTCAATGCATCAGATATATACAGTTCTCCTAAAATATTGCGTTAACTCACTTCGCGACTCAAATAAAAATTTCACCGAAGATGTTGAATGCTGAGGTGTAGAGACAGGTTTTGCCAAATGTCGGGATTTGTTCATAGGGTTGTGTATTACGTGCGACCCTCTCTGAGTTCGCTCGTCGTAGTATGAGGTTATAGAATCACGCATAAGAGTGATCACTGAAGAGCGAGGTTTGCTCAAGCTGGTCATCACCGTTCATCCTCTTATCTCTTGTCTACAGTGTGTCAATATGTGCCCATACCTAATTATAGGTTTTTTTTTCTTCAAAAAATATAAAAACATCTAACGATTTTTTAAGTCGACAGTCACGTTATCAAGAAGTAATATTCTAAAAGCACAAAGTAAGTGCATACATGGTTGTTGTGTCTAGGTCCAAGAAGCAATCACCCACTCTAGTGTCTGTTTTTAGAATACTGAGAACAAAGCTTGTAGTATAAAATGGTCAGTTATTGATGGAAATATGAAATATCTAAAGTTTTTTTTTTTCTATGCTCTAGTAGTTGGAAGCAATTTCCATTTTTCATCTGTTGAATAAATTGTTGCTGCAGCTGCTGCCGTTGGTGAAATTTACTTCTGGGACGCAAATTATTATGGGTAAGCAAGAACAAGCTTCTCTTAAACTTAAAGCGAGGTAAAATTACGATGCAGGCAGTTCCAGCGTTACGGACATTACATTTCATACGATTTTTGCAACTTCAAACGGTTATCAAAATAAAACAACCTTTTTATTCTGAACGAGTATAATGGAATCATGCACTCAAAACCCTTAGATATAAACAGTGAAAGTTTCAGTCCCTTTTTATTTCAATGGAGGGTGCACCACTTATCACTTGTGCATGATAAAAAACAACCGATATTACCAAGTGACCCTTGAAAGGTTTATATAAGAAGTAGAAACGTTTGATGAGCAGCTGCCTATTCATCTGTAAGAGTAGATCCAAGCATGGCAACAGTGATTACGTAAATATAAAGAGCACTGTTACTTGACAGAGACCTGTCTGCCAAAGAAAATGTGAGCAATTTTGATACACAAAACATCGTCGAAAAAATAGACATTCAAGTATGAGATCCAGACCTTTGAATTATACATAAAAATGCACCTTTCGTCAACAATTTGAATAAAAGTTGTACAAGTGATTTGCATTTTATTTGTTACAGATTTCTTAACTTTCAAAAGACAGTTTGCAAACTATAGACGAATGTTACCCAACAAATTGGCAAAGAGGTGGGGTTAAACCTACCTATTCATCAAAGCCAATTGTAATATACTTGACCCGATTGTAAGAATGTTCCAAGTGTTAAATATAAGAATTCAAACATGATTAGATGAAGGAAGAATAAATAACAAATAATTTCTCCTTTTTCGTTATTTTCACCCTCTTTTCCTTTTTTTTTTCTTTTTAGACATTGTCATAATAAATACTTAATGTATTATATTGACCAGCCATTCATAAAGAACAAATTCAACTGATAGAGAGACGGCTCATGCACAATAATGGATCCCTTGCCCCGCCTGACGAGCATTTCTTATTGGCACAGAGCAGTGAGAGCACCGTAATAGATGGAGGTTGGTCAGCCGTGGCGTAACCACGCCCTTGTAATGTCAAACATGTGGAAGCGGGCGCAGCAGTTTTATAAATGGTTTATTTGCAAAATAAAGAAGTTTGTTCCTAAAGGCCCTTTTCTGTTAGCATAAAAATACCCACTGAAGCATTTTTGTATGCAAATGTAAAATTTACAAATCATGTCAATTGTCAACGAATTTTAAATGGTGAACTATAAAATTGTATAATTCCTACATGTTGCTTTGTTTGGACAAAATGGGGGAAATTTGGGGCACAAAAAGGCGGGCGTGGGAATACAAAATCACGTGTACTCCAATGTGCCAGTGAGCAGCTAGCTCATCATGTAGGTGAGAGTGAACAATCCAAACAATTAGACATTCATAAAGCGGGTACATAGAGTGTGATTTTCACTATTCCTTTGGTTAAAAAAGAAAAGAAAAAAGAAAATGCGATACACTAAAGATGGCTGGAAAATAAGCTGCCAAGATTGAGATTCAGATCTTTATTGTCTTGTACGTACCACTTGTCAACAAAAATGTTTTAAGTGTACAAGCGATTGGCCTGTTATTACTGATCTCTTAAGTGATCCAGCGGGGTGTGTATTTAATTGACCCGTTAGGTATTGTGGTATGTACACATGAGGAAAAAGTTAAGAAATTAGACATGTCTGAAAGAAAAGCGAGTAATGAAACAAGTATTAATATCTTTTCTACTTCCTTTGTTATTTCCATAGAGATTGCCACGAGAGTAAAGGAAATATTATCCAAGCAGACGCACGTCGGCTAAGTCTAAGTCTTTTACATTACACAAGGTACCAATAGGAGCGAATAATCGATTGGCATGTAGGGGCTTTGACATACAGCAAGCGGTATAAATATCAATCATGCAACCAGATTAAACTTTTGTCAAAGTGAAAAGAGGGGGAGGAGGAAAAGTAGAGTTTAAAAAGACATTTAGAGTGTAAATATTCGAATTTCTAATATGGTCTATTGGCAAAATTTCATGGTTAAAGTGTGATCTAAGTAAAGAAAAATCTTAGCATACATTCTAAAATAAATAAATAAATCACAGTCCATTACAAGTATACTACAAGCATTCTAAGCAAACTGGGGCTTTGACACTCAGCAAGCGGTACAAAAATTAATCATGGAGCCAGGTTAAATTTGTGTCAAAGTGAAGGGAGGGGGTGGATTTAAAAATGTCATTTTGAGTACAAATACTCGAGTCTGAAATGGTCTATTGGTAAAATTGCATGGTTAATGTGTGATCTATGGGAAAAACAGATCTTGGCACATATAAACCAGAGTCAAAGTCCATTACAAGAATGTTACAAGAATTCTAGGCAGTTATCGTCAACATTATTGTGTTTTTAAACAAGTTGAAAGACATTTGATAGTTATGATATATGCTAAGTATGCATTTTCAGAATAGCAAGTTTGAGCGTAAGCAGCAGTAATGCCAACTTAAAGAGCACAACAGTATCTGAAGGGATGAGAAAAAAAAATAAATCAGGGAAACAGTTTTTCCACCTTTCCTGCAATATGTGGTAATAAAATTTTGAAAAAGGGTATCTTCTATAAAACCTGCTGTAGTTTTGATTAAAAAAAAAAAACAGTACAAACTACTGCCAAAGAAGGGAGGTGGCATCCCTATAACACGAATCAAAGTTCGATACGAGGTAGCTTCAAAAATGTTAAAGGAATTTATAAGCCTGTTTAGACATTCAAAGGCTTATCCCATAACTCGATAAAGAAACATTTAAAGAATCACGATTGTATATAGCGAACAGTATTCAGACACACATCCTTAACTCTTTATAGAAAATATTGTGTAGATGCTCAGTTTTCAGTTTGGAAATGTTATGTCCAGAAAGCTTTTTTTTTTAAATGAACTATGCAGATTCTTGAAAATTCCTTTGATATGTTGTATGATATACATCGCCGTACGCAGCGGGGAGGGGGGCAGGGGGGCAGTTGCCCCCCATAAATTTTGAAAACTTAAATTTTTTATTGAAAATTTCAATTTCACTTTTAAAAATGCAAAAGCGCCCTCGTGACCAGCTCGGTCGCTTCGCTACCTCACATTCGAGCTTCTTCAAAAATTTTAACGCGTCTTGCCCCCCCCCCCCTCCGGCCCTGCATATTTTAGCTTTGCATTTGAATCTAGAACAAACTTGCACCAAAACACAGTGTGTTATAAAACTTGTACATGTAAAACCTTACGGACATTACATTTTGAGAGAGATGGAAATGGTAAACTTCGTTTTGGCCATTTTTCTAAAAAAATAATTATTTTCTTGCGATATCCAGCAGGACTATGAAAAAGATTAGCCCTCAGCTTTAACGTAAAACAGGAATAATTGCCTTAAAGTCATTTTGTAGTGACAATATTAACTTCAGAAGAAATAAATGAAAATCATACCGAATTTTACTGCGGTGTCTTTGAAGAAACACTTTATTTCAATAGCTAAAAAAACATTTTTTTTTTCTGCAATAGCCCTGCCCAGTTACATGATCGCCATACGTTCAGAAAAAAAAAAAAACACGGACTTTATCGAGTTCTATTCAACACTATGCTCGGACCCTAGTTTTTTTCTCACAGTGGTTTTTTTTTTCTTTTTTTATGTCTTTCGTTAGTAAGCATACAGACAAAGAAATTTATCATATAACTTTACCGCTTGGTATAGTTATACAATAATTTTTTTTTGTGTGTGAACACGGCGTTAGACAGATAGCAATATTGCAGTGTAGAATCGAAAATATTTCTTGCAATCATGACCAGCTATATCTTTTGCTACTGTGTGTAGTATCCGTAACGCTATTAAAACTGAATTATGCAAATTCTAAAAAAGAAAAAAAAAATCCTTGATATGTTGTGCGATATCATATTTTAACTTTGCATTTGAATTTAGAACAAAATTGGACCAAAACACAGTGTGCTATGAAAACTTTTGTAAAACGTTACGGACCTTACACTTTGAGCGAGGTGGAAATGATGAAATTTGGGCCATTTTGAAGAAAAGATTTTTTTTTTTTTTTTTTTTTTTTTTGTATCCAGCAGGATTGCGTCCTCAGCTTAATCCTAGCATTATAATAAGTGCCTAAAATTCATTTTATAATGAAAATATTCTCTTTAGAAGAAATACATGAAAATCACACTGAATTTTACTGCAGTGACTTTGAAGAAACACTTTATTTCAGTAGCTGAAAAAAACCTTTTTTTTTCTTTTCTGAATTGGACGAGGTTTCTTTATTTATATCAATTTGATATGACCCTTCCCGAATACTTTTCACTGTAAAACAAAGTTGCTCCTTGATTTTCATTTTTTCACCCTTGGGTAACATTTTTCATGGAATTGTCCATGCACTTTTCAATTAGTCTAAAAGTTGATTAGCGACTCAATATGCTTGAAAAAATCCAAATTAAGGATTGCTTTTATGACCAATTAATAACCTGTTATTTTCGTGTGTAGAATTCAATATTAGAACAAAATCTTGATCTTACCAGATGACATGTTGTGTTGCAATCGTGGTATATGATGTCTGTCAATTTACACGATGTGTATTATACTATTCAAACAATGAATGCAATCTAGATAGACAAGTGTGGTGATGATACATCTATGCAGAATGGCATGCAACCACGATGTTTAGATTTTATATTGAACGCTTACTTTCCTTGTCACATGATTCGTATCGTACGTAATGACCTAAAGGTGGATTTTTGTTGTTGTTGTTGTTTTTCCAGAAGTTTCTGGGCAATACCAGATTAAGGACATCGCCCTAAACATTATTTTTGCTCTTTCTCAAATTCAGGTCAGTTTTAGGGGTTAAAATTCATACAGAAATTGTAAATACAAAGGGGTTTCATATTCACCCCCCCCAAAAAAAAAAAAAAAAAAAAAAAAATGTTCCAAGCCTTTCCTTATAGCAGAATCCGAACCATACAAAATCTTACATATGTGGGATTTAGAAGGAAACATCGGTTCTTTTTTTTAAAATGTTTCAATTGGGTAATCTCAAGGACGTTGTGTCTCACCAAAGTAAATATATAAAAATCTAAAATATGTAGTGCTGGACAAATTATAACATGAATAACCGTTACGTGACTAAGCAAGATTTTTGGGATCTACTTTAAAAGAAACAGAGAGGAAAACTTTAAAATTTTTGTGGATAAACATTTGTCATCATATTAGAAGTAAAGCTGATATGGCTCTAAGTTTGAGGTCAACACAGTAAGGAAGGATTTTTTTTTCAAAAGCAGTTCTCAATTTTTGGTGTCCTTTTTCTGCAAAGTAACTAACCATGTTCAAAAGTTCGCATTACAGTTTCGGCATTGTCCAGTGCTTTTTATTTTTTATGTATTGCAGACCTTGGGTGGGAGAATATGTTGCTTCAAGATTAGGACTTGAAATGAAATGGATTGTATCAAAAGGTATGAACATTTGCTTAAATGTAACGTTACTAATCATGGAATTGCCCTTTCGTATTTATTGAGAAATCAAATACAAAACATTGGATACATTCATGAAACAAATCAAATTTGATACAAATAAAGTGTGGCAAATTTACAAATAATTATATAACATACGTAGATAATGCAAAATAATGGAGATGGTATAGGAAATCAACATAAATGCAGGGGTCAGCTTTCATAAGCGGAAAGCTTGTGAACAATAGCAGCCGGTGAAATGGGGGCTTCATGATACCGTAACGTAATATTAGTTGGGATAATATAAGGGTGTCACGTACATAATAACAAAATATATATTTCCAGAATTCATAAATCGGAGTTTGTAGGGAAAAAAGTATAGGGAAAAAAGAGAAATTTCTAGTGCGTGCAAGTGGGTGCGTTCGGGTGAAAAGTTTGCAAGTCGTATATCTTTTTAAACTGGTCATCTATATAAATATTTGGATAAACGATATTTTTTCATTAATGCTTTGAAAGCATGAAGTGATGCAGAGTGTTTAATGTTGTGAGGTAAATCGTTCCAAACACCTGGACCATGGTGTCTTATCGATTTATGGGCCAGAATTATTTTGGGGTTAGTTAAATGGAGGTCAGAAGAGTTTCGTGTGGGATAAGAATTAATACTTCTTTTATATGTAAAGAGATTACGAAAAGACAATGGTATTGTGTTCGTCGAAAATTTGTACATGAAGATTGCAGTTTGGAAGAGGTGAATGTTGGCAATTTTTAATGTTTTTAATTTATGAAATATTGGATCTGTATGGGCTAGGTAGTGTGAATGGGTGCATTTACGGAGAGCTTTTTTTAACCGACGGTGAAACATTCACGTAATTTTCGTCTTATTACTATTTCCCTGTACTATGTTACAATAAGATATATATGATAGAATGAACGAATTATAGAGCATAAGTAGTGACTTAGGTTGAAGATGTTAGGCCTATTTTAATCTATACAGAATGCCTGTTTCTCTCGAGACTATATTACGAATGTGGCTATTCCATATAGGTTTGAATCGACTGTAACCCCTAAGAATTTTGTTTCTTCCTTTTCAGTAAGGGGCATATCGTCTATGAAATATTGTGGTTGAGAACATGTTTAGAATGTATGTTCTTAAAGTAGATGTAGTTAGTTTTGTCTATATTTAGGGAGAGTTTATTGGAATTCAACCTAAGTGATAATTTCGTAAATACTGAATCAGTGAATTGAGAGTTGTAATAAGGATATTTGGATCTGCATGTGAGTAGAATATGTTAGTATCATCTGCAGACGAAAAGTATGTTAGGAGAAATAATGCGTATGCACAAGATTTAGTAAACAGGTGTATTTCCACACCAACGCATGAAGCAACGACGACCCTTTTATGGAAAGCAAACTGTTGCAAAATGCCCAAAAAAAAAATCCCTCATTAGGCGTTTCACAAGTTCACTGCGCAATATAGGATCCAACTAAGCCCCAGATTTTCAACAAAGTGGCATTTCGCATTTGATATGAAAGTTTAAAAAGTAAAATAATTTTATTTGAAGTTCGCATAATCATATGAATGCTAAAATAACTCTCTTTTTTTAGGGGGGGGATTAACTGCAAGCCTTGTGATCTGAATAAAGGCCAAATCGGTTTCAAATCGTAGCCAATCCCCAGCTTGCCATGACGCCATTGAGATTTGGTAGTGACTTCACTTTTATTATTACAAGGATGTTTGCAATAACCTGTATTCATACGACTGTTAAGAATTTTGATCATCAAGATTTCACATGTTTGAATGTTCATTCTAAACATCCGCCATTAAGCACAACGTTAATTTTGAAGGCCTCCCGAAGGCCCAAATTATTTTGTTAGATGCTTCCTAGATCCGTTTGTACTATGCGGGCACCAAACACAAGAAATCGGGATCAGTGCACGAAACGCATGCTCATAAGAAAGGTTAAATCCGCTTATATTTTCTTTTAAGACACACATGCACACATTGGCATGAATGTGCCTATAGCACTTCATTTATTTAATGTACCGTAAACTGGGGTGACTTTGGACATAGGGGTGACTTTGGACACAACAGAAAAAAAGTATTGTTTCATTTTACATTCTTTTCCTTGTGGTATTTCCAGTATTTTTTCTGTATGTTATTTTAGGGGAATGTGTGAATATTATGAATGACTATTGTGCTCTTGTATATTTCATTGCCTTACATTGTTTTTGTACTCTTCTTTGCAGGGTCCACAAAATGCTTGATTTTTATGGCCGTCGAACTTTTGGTACTCCAGAAATACAGAAGAATGGAAGCTCAAGCTTACTGGCTGGATAGTGAACATAAAGGGATCATGAACCCACCTGTATAGTCTTGATACCTGACCACCCTTGCAAATCTGAAAATAGGTCATGTCCACTTTCACCTCATGATTTGGCTTCACGTACGGGGTGACTTTGGACATCAAAGGAGTACCAAATGTTCGACAGCTACGTAACTTTTCATGCTGTGCCCTGTTTAACTACACGTTTTCAAATTTGTTCATTTACTATTTTGGATATTTAGGCATATAAGAATTCAAAATTTCAAATTTAATTACAAAATCTTGAAAAAAGTGTGCAACCAAGTGTCTGTTAATGCCCCTTTAAAATGAAAGTTCTTACATGTTTATTGTTGGCAAAATTTTGTAGCAAAAATACCACCACAAAACATATATACATGTACAAGTTGTGCTTGTAAGTCATTATTTGGTGGCTGTTGAAAAAAATTGAACAGATTGGAGTTGTTATGATTAAAAAAAACAACAACTGTATTGTAGTCCAAACCTAACCAGGTGGTCAACTACTAACTGTGCTAATCGCAAGTAACAGGTCCACAGAAAATTCATGCAGTGCCCTGCTTAACTACATTTTTAAAAATGATTTGTTCATTTACTATTCTGAATATTTAGGCTTATAAGAATTCAAAATATAAAATTTAATTACAAAATCTTGAAAAAAAAAGAGTGCAACCAAGTGTCTGTTAATGCCCCTAGCAAAATTTTGTAGCCGAAATACCACCACAAAAACGTATGTACAAGTTGTACTTGTAAGTCATTATTTGGTGGCTGTTGAAAAAAAATTGAACAAATTGGAGTTGTTAAGATTTAAAAAAAACTGTATTGTAGTCTATAGTTCCCCCATAAGGAGGTTTACTTTAGACAATTAGCTGTACAGGCGATTATGCAATGGGATATTTATGGTTGTCCAAAGTCACCCCAAACTCCGGGGTCACTTTGGACAAACTTTGACCAAAAAAAATAATCATGAAATAAAATAGACTGCAGGAAATTCTATCTAACATGATTTCCTCTTTATTGGTACTTGCCAACCCCCACATTATCCCTAGAATTCCTCTGTTCATAATGAAGATATTGATATAAATAGTTAAAATTTGTCCAAAGCCACCCCAGTTTACGGTACGATAAAAGAGAAATGTACATAAAATGCCTTACTCAAGGGCAAAGTTCGGTACCGGGCATCGAACCCCGACCCTCGCGTCTTCAGTCAAGCGCCTCAAACCACTGGACCATGGTACCTCTAGCAAAGCACTGATATCGTTATTTAATCCTTATGGGGCTTTGGAAGCAAAGAAATGTTGCCAAATACGCTTGCACTGAATGATGATGATGTCCCTGATAGTGGTAAATCAGGCTTATCCGCGTATGCTATTTCGTCTATAGTCCTTGATTTGTCTGTGGTAGAGACACACTACGGAAAGAGCAGAGAAAAATACCCGATGAGGGTTTATTTTGTTAAATGCGCAGTTAAATCACCCGATCAGTGGTTTCTTAACATTTTGACACAGTCTGCCTTCCACAAATTAAAATAGTAACTTGTGTGTACACATTCCTGATAGCGAAAAGGAATTTTAATCCTTTTTTAATTCCTATTGTTTCCTTAACTTTATGTTAACGTTTTGCTGTATGAATCCCACTAATGTAGTAAAGGGAAAATCATGAGGTTTGTGTATGAATGGCTGAATTGTGATATACAATAAAACTTTCAAGGTCCTGTCCTATACTATTGTTTAACGATTTAACTCCGTCTAAATACACACCTCACAAAAAGTAACGAACCACTTTGTCTTTTGATCATAGCTCAAATATGTTGTATTGTATCGGACAACTTTGAACAGAATTTGAAAGAAAATTAAATTCCAAACATTTTGACACTTCATTTTTTGAAATCGAATAAAGAATTTAGCACAACGACGATTATTATGCAAATACCCGCAAAATGAAAATAGCAGCAATCCTTATTGATATTGATTTCTGGTTGTCAACTTCATCTCTTTGTTTTTCGGACAACAACGAAAACACAGAGGTGGTGTATAAAATTAATGACAGTCAAAACATGTGTCAATTAAAGTTATTCCAAATGCATGAGGCAATGGATGTTCGGCAAGGAAAAATGTCAGCGCCCAAAAGGATGCCTAGGTTGTGTGAAAATAAGAGACGGCATCTTGCCGGAGAAACACCTTATGCATCCTTTAAAAATAACACTTTTCCTTGACTGACATCCATTGCTTCAACAAATGAAGTGTCAAAATGTTTCTTTCAACTTCTGTTAAAAGTTGTTAAAAGTTGTACCAATAACATCTTCTCACCTGCCCTTAGTTTTATCCTTATTATCGTTTAACAGGTAAACCATATAAAACAATAATATATTTTCCATTGTTAATGTCAATTTTGCTTATCTTTGTTCATGGAGACAAGTCAGTTACTATTACTCGTTATCTTAAATACCTAATGCAAGTAGCCCTACAGCAAACTCTTTTTTTTTAATCTTATGATTGCTCTGCAATCATTGTTTTGTGTATTTTTTGTCCTCTCATTTTTTTATGTACATACCATTCCAAACCTGCCTTAAACCAGAATAGGTGCATGGACCTGGTTTTGATTGTTTTTCTTATATTGTATACTCTGTTCAACTATACATCTAAACTATACTCTGTTCAACTATACATGTAAACTATACTCTGTTCAACTATACATGTAAACTATTTTTCTTTGAAATAAAGAAATGATTACAACATATTTGAGCTATGATCAAAAGACAAAGTGGTTAGAACTTTACTTTTTGTGAGATGTGTACATGTATTGTATGCACCCTTGTCTCTCCATCTCTCTCTCTCTCTCTATCTCTCTCACTCTCTCTCTCACACTCTCTCACTCTCTCTCTCTATCTCTCTCACTCTCTCTCACTCTCTCACTCTCTCTCTCTATCTCTCTCACTCTCTCTCACTCTCTCACTCTCTCTCTCTCACTCTCTCTCATCCTCTCTCTCATCCTCTCTCTCTTTCTCTCTCTCTCTATCTCTCTCTATCTCTCTCTCACTCTCTCTCTCTCTTTCTCTCTCTTACTGCTCACCCACCCCGTATTTTGTTGTTGTTGTTGCTGCTCTTAGCTAGGTGTAAATTTCTTTCATTTTGATTATGTTTTCTGTTGCGTCATAAGATTAAAAATATTATTTACTTGATAAGAATATTTATCTTCTTCTGTTTATTATTTTTTTTTATAATGAACCATGTTGCAGGTGACAAATGACAATAGCGATGAAAACGTGGGGGGGGGGGGGGTAACGTATTCAAATCAATATTGACAGACCTATATGCATTAATAGTTAGAGGAGTTTACATAGCTTGCTAAATGGTCTACTTTATGTTTACCTCACGTAAGTGAAGGATCAAGCTTAAAAAAAAAAGATATTCTATGACTCGGTCATGTCATTTTCAGTGCACTTTGAATGATTTCCAAATTAATTTAACCACTTTCTTCATAATATTTTTTCCCGAAATTCCATATAGTTTGCACTGGATAGAACTTGAAACATTTATATGTTTTTTTTTTACAAAAATAGCTCACGATGATATAAAACAAACGAGATGGTACACACAAAAAAATTGACTCGGGAAATATACACATGGTAGAGAGAGAGGATGAGAGAGAGAGAGAGAGAGAGAGAGGATGAGAGAGAGAGGATGAGAGAGAGGATGTGAGAGAGAGGATGAGAGAGAGGATGAGAGAGATGAGGATGAGAGAGAGAGAGAGATGAGAGAGAGAGAGGATGAGAGAGAGGATGATGAGAGAGAGAGAGAGGATTGAGAGAGAGAGAGAGGAGAGAGAGAGGATGAGAGAGAGAGAGGATGAGAGAGAGAGAGGATGAGAGAGAGGATGAGAGAGAGAGAGAGAGGATGAGAGAGAGAGAGAGAGAGAGGCATTGAGAGAGAGAGAGAGAGAGAGAGGATGAGAGAGGATGAGAGAGAGAGAGAGAGGATGAGAGAGAGAGGATGAGAGAGAGGATGAGAGAGAGAGAGAGGATGAGAGAGAGAGATAGAGAGAGAGAGAGAGAGATAGAGAGAGGGGTGAACGATGGAGAAAAGAGGCTGATACAGGAAGGGAAAGTTGCAAGTGAATCGAGAATGAGGGATAGAGAATTAATGTTGAAACAAACACAAACATATATGGAACAATACACGGAGCAGATAAAGAGAGAGTGAGAGAGAGAGAGAAAGAGAGAGAGGAAGAGGGGAGGGAGGGGGGGGGGGGGGAGGTAGATATGATGCGAGCGCCAGAGGGCGACACTCTTCTACAGTAAATGTGCTATAAAGATAACATAACATGCGACCATAACGAATAATGTCTTGAAAAATGTGTTATTGACAAAACAACAACATAATCAACAAAATAAATGAATAAACTGAGAGTCATGATTACATCAAAGTGCAAAGTGTCTTTTTCACTTCATTGGGGTATTTCTACGTTAACAAAACAATGGAGGATGGGCTTTTGATAATTATTTAAAATGTGCTGACCCTTAAATCAAAGCAAATTTATTCATAATTTTTACTTGTATATATTATCTTGCATAAACATGGGGAAATAAAGAAACATTTTTTTTTTTTGCTCATTATTTTGTGAAATATGCATTATTTCCCTTCAAAGCGTAAAACGTTAACAGGAATTTCTCGTCACAGTTTTTGGCGTCACGTAACCAACGTTCTACGTTAATGTAGAGGGTGTGGACACGGGTCGGTCAACATTTTGGTTTGAAAGGGCCAATTTTAAACAAAAACGGCTACTCAAAAACAATGGAATAAGAAAAAGTTAACAACTACGTGAAACAAATAAATGAAGGCATCAATTAGAACGCGGACAATATGCTTATACAAAACTTACGGTAAAGGACTATACTTGAAATGATTCTTTTAACAGTTTAAAATGACCAATCAAACCGTTCAATATCTTGCTCTCTCAAAATTTGAAAGAAGAACAGATAATAATGCTCTGCAAGAGACGCCACTCCCTGGTAAAATTGCTTCTATACGCCTTTAAAAAGCGCATAGTAATGACGGTCCCCAGAAGCTACAGTTTGAAGGCCTATTGAAAGTAGATTTGTATACAGCGTCTAATTCATCTGACATGTCTGAGATGAAATTAGAATATTGAATCAGATTTCTTTGATCTTAGCTCAACAAAAGTTCAACAGATCCGGCAATTTCAGAATTTCCCATAATTGTGGATAGACCAAATATATTTTAACCTACCAAAATAACTAATTTATGAACCTACATAAACATTTCATACGGAGTTAAAACCTTGATAACATTTTATGAATGAACAATGTAACGATACCTTGGGGGTGTTTCATAAAGCTATTCGTAAAGTTACGCATGACTTTACGAACAACTTGAATATAAAGTGCTAAATGGGATGCCCAAAGTTTTACCGTTTGTTTTTTTTAACAAAGTGTGACTGTATTTTCCATAACCTCATTTAAATTGTGGCAAAAGAAATATACTTTGATACCTTGATAACATATATGAATGAACAACGTAACGATACCCCGGGGGTGTTTCATAAAGCTGTTCGTAAAGTTACGCATGACTTTACGAACAACTTGAATATAAAGTGCTAAATGGGATGCCCAGAGTTTTTCCGGTTTTTTTTTTTAACAAAGTGTGACTGCATTTTCCATAACCTCATTTAAATTGTGGCAAAAAAGTATACTTCACAATAAAAATGTATGTAAACGAAACTAATGTTAATCTATGTCTGTATATTTCACCTTTAGCTGATGCGATTTATGATTAAGAATTGCGTTTGGCTTGCGATATTAAAGTCGCTCGTAAAGTCATTCGTAACTTTACGAACAGCTTTATGAAACACCCCCCCCCCTCCGTTCCAAAAACAAATTAAGAAAGAGAAAGATTATCTATTTTTATCTTATTTCTAAACTCCTTCAAACTCCTAATCAATAAGCCAGTTAGTAGATAAAATCTGAGCATAAGCTAATAATATAAAGCCCACTTGCCTTCATTTTAGTCATTTTATTCTGGACCCCGGTTTAACCTACGCCATGGACTAATTCTGTGCTAAATTATGGGCATCCAAAAATATTAAAACTTTGTTCACACTGTATGTTTCTTATGTTTACTTGGCTCTTCTTTTCATTCTTTAATGGTGAAGAAAACTATTGTAGTTATCATTCCCAGAGAGTTTTAATAGTCTGTGTGCCAAATGTGCTGATAAATTGAACATCTACTGTTAGAGGTTTGTGACACATTCGGCTATCCATAGTTAAACCACCGTTTGACCACAGTTTCAGTTAAACCCAAGTTCAGAATACGGGCCACTGTTCTATGAGTGTGCACCCATGGTGCATTCCATAATATCCAGGTGTAAGTATTCTTTTCAAAAGGGAAAATAAAATCATGATGCACCTTTGTCCCTTTGGGAGTAGGCTAACTATTCAAAGTGCACCCCCCAAAAAGAGACCTCTCCATCTTTAAAATATCTGTGGATACTTGGGGTCATTCGGAACATGACCTAACTGTGAACTGGTTTATTATTAATTTTACTGATTTAAATTACGCTTATCTCATTTCATTTTATTTGACATCAATGTCATATACAACCTAATTTGGACCGAAAAATGCAGGCAGCCCTTTGTTGCACTAAACCCTCGACATGAATTCATTATTTATGATAATAAAATGGTAAAATTGTTTCTATACGCCTTTAAAGGCGCATAGAAGCAATAAAGAACGGTCCCCAAAAGCTACCGTTTGAAGGCATACTGAAAATATATTTGTACAGCAACTGATCCATCTGATATGTCTTGTTTGATCTTAGCTCAACAAAAGTTCAATTGATTGGTAATTTCATAAATCTCCCATTATTTTGGATATGCTTAATGATGTTTCCTTAACCGGCCAAAATAACTAATCCATGAGGTTACATAAAACGTTTCTTCGCCTGCAAGTACAGACATCTAGAATTACAGCACGTGATAGCCTTGATAGCACGTACGATAGTGGCATGATTAACTTATAGTGGAAATCATCGACTGGTCTTTTGAACGATAATTTGTTCAAAAAACATATTATATCCATATAATGAAAAAAGACAAATATTATTTTATTTGTAAACTCCTAAGCAATTATTCAGTTTTCTGAATCGAGCTACGCTTATCTCATTTCATTTCATTTGATATCAATGTCATATATAACGCTACACTGTGGCTTCTAATAGTCATCACAGTTACAAACATTATAAGCAGCTACAATTGGTCCTTCATAGACCTGATGACACCCATCACAATGAGACAAATAATCAACACACCACCAAAGATACATCCAGCCCAAGACCAACATCTAGCTTCAGAGGAAGATTCGGCTGCTCCAGTGAGGTCTCCAACTGCTACGCGATTCTTCACCTATACCGGACAGAGTGATTGAAAGAGAGAAAGTTGGGGGGGGGGGAAGAAAATATGTAAATATGTGAAACTTTTTAAAAGATGATTAAAATGTTTTTACAGTGCGAACACACTTTTTTTTTAAATGCCTATTGCACAGAGGGAGCTATAAAATGATATGAAATAATTTGATATATCACTAGTCCCGGCCTCTTACGTAATTTGTTACTTGTCACGGTCGACTACACAGGGGTCAGTTTTATAGGTGGCAGTGTTTAACATAAGATATATGTTATATATGTTATATTTATAATTTGATATATCACTATTCCCGGCCTCCTACGTAATTTGTTACTATTTCTTCAGGGCAGTTTGTCACGGTCGACTACACAGGGGTCAGTTTTATAGGTGGCAGTGTCAAAAATAAGATTGTTATATTTATCAACAACAACACCAGAAAAGACCAGAAAAGACGGCGGCGCCAACGAATTTTGACGCTGCTGCAGAAATGGATTGTTACATAATGTTACTTGAAAGGTGAAGAATTGGACGCATGAAAGTACCAAAATACGCGACAGGATTATCCATTGATATATTTCATATTAATGTCAGCACGGAGGCGAGTTGGTTTTAATAGTCCGTAAATCTTCTGCCTGTCGAACCAAAGGTCATGGGTTCGAATCCAGCCGGGTCGAGGACTGAAGTCTGCGTTGTGTGTTAACGTGTCCCTCCCCCGTTTCATAGACGGAGGCAGCATTTCAGTGGAAAATACGTCATCCCTCGGATGGGACAGAAAACGGAGGTACAGTGTAGAGCAGATTGCGGAAACTTTAAGTGCCAGCGAGTTGATGAGACAATGTAGGCCAAGAGCTATCGGAACTTTACAAGTCGACTTGTTTAGGACAGGATAGTTGCTGGAACTCGGTAAGTCGACTTCTTCAAGGAGACGAGGTGACGATTATTTGGAACTCGGCAAGTTCCAATAGCTCGTCACCTCGTATTTTAACTCATCTTCTCTTCTTTTTGTTCTAAAAAAGTTGACTTGCCAAGTTTCAATAACTCGTCATTTCTCCTTCTTGTTCTAAACAAGTTGACTTACCGAGTCCTAATAGCTCCTCATCTCGTCTTTTAAGTTGTCTTCTCGTCATCTTGGCCTAAATTATCTCGTTATCTCGCTGGCACTTTTGAGCTTCCGTAGAAGATTTAGTCATCGTCTTTGCAGGTTCAGAATCCACTGAACTATTCGAAGAAGAATAGAGGAAACCCTTTGCCCTATACCTGTACATCTCTATAAGATATAGGGAGGAGAGACCCGACATGCCCGAGGGTCACATTTTGTTAAATTTGTTTTTACCCAACCAGGCGTACGTGAGGCCGATAGAGATGATATCGATAATATTCTAATTTCATACTCAAAGCTGCATCTTGAGACAAAAGGCCATTTTGAAGTTTTGTAGTTTTTCTTTAATTGAATTGAACTGAAATGGTTTTATTTATTTATCAAACCTCGCAGCCCAGTGGCTGAATTGTGTCTGATTTACATTCATGTGATAAAAATACAATAACAGAGAAAACAAACTGCAAACTGAAACAAATATCAAGGAACCAAATTCAAAAGAGATAACTGACATGCAAAGAATAGAAATGAATACATCTTAATATGAAAAGAATATTGTGATGGCCAGAGTTTTTGCTTTTTTTTCTAAACAGAGATGAATAACAATGAAATGGAGAATATTGGTTTATGACAATTATCTTGATGTTCGGATGGGTGGAAACTTCAACTGCTCAGATGTCCTGATCAGGAGCATTGCAGAGACACGCCCTATCGATGAATTATTGTCTTACCTCACTTGATTTGATGAGACACACCCTATCGATGAATTATTGTCTTAGCTCACGTGATTTGATGAGACACAACTGTCGATGTATTATTGTCTTAGCTCACGTGATTTGATGAGACACACCCTATCGATGCATTATTGTGTTACCTCACTTGATTTGATGAGACACAACCTATCGATGTATCATTGTGTTACCTTACTTGATTTGATGAGACACAACTATCGATGTATTATTTTGTTACCTCACTTGATTTGATGAGACACACCCTATCGATGTATTATTGTCTTAGCTCACGTGATTTGGTGATTTGATGAGACACAACTATCGATGTATTATTGTGTTACCTCACTTGATTTGATGACGCACACCCTATCGATATAATAATTGTCTTACCTCACTTGATTTGATGAGACACAACCTATCGATGTACCATTGTCTTACCTTACTTGATTTGATGAGACACACCCTATCGATGTATTATTGTCTTACCTCAGTGGATATAATGAGACACAACCTATCGATGTATTATTGTCTTAGCTCACGCGATTTGATGAGACACAACCCCGGGGGGGGGGGCACTCAGTAAGTAATGCGTGGTGGGTATGTGCCGCGGAGAAGACCCCCATTTTTACACTCAAATTTTCGTTCCAAAGCATAGCATTTTTATCTTATTGAGAAAAAGAACAAAGAAAGCCCTTCCAAAGCATAGCATTTTCTTTTTATCGAGAAAAAAGAAGAAAGAAATCCGTTCCAAAACTTCGCATGTTTTTCGTTGCGCCGTTCCGGCCGCTTTGATCCGCTACAATGAGCTGCATTTTTGGTGAAAAGCGGCCCGCAGAGCACTGTCCGACCATCACCTCTCGGCGAGCGCACCCGGCACCCGTGCCGCCGGCTCCATAGGGATACATACGCACTCACACGCAGGCGAACCGTTCCGAAGACCCTCCTTTTCACAATATGCCCGTTCCAAAGCCCCCGTTTTTTGTCTCGCCCGCGGCACATACCTACCACTTTTGGGGTCGAGTACCCCCTCCCCCCCCCCCGGGACACACCGTATCGATGTGTTATTTTCTTACCTCACTTGATTTGATTAGACACACCCTATCGATGTATTATTTTCTTACCTCACTTGATTTGATGAGACACAACCTATCGATGTATTAATGTCTTACCTCACTTGATTTGATGAGACACACCCTATCGATATATTATTTTCCTACCTCACTTGATTTGATAAGACACACCCTATCGATGTATCACTGTCTTAGCTCACGTGATTTGATGAGACTCACCCTATTGATGTATTATTGTCTTACCTCTTTTGATTTGATGAGACACACCGTATCGATGTATTATTGTCTTACCTCACTCATGTCATTTGATTTGATAAGACACACCCTATCGATGTATCATTGTCTTAGCTCACTTGATTTGATGAGACACACCCTATCGATGTATTATTGTCTTACCTCATTTGATTTGAAGAGAGCAATAATTCCAAATAGCTGACAACAGAAAATTGTTGTAAAGAGCGCAAAACCAAAGTAGTCGTCCGGAATCGATCCGCTAGCAGCATATGTAATTGTCTGCATGCCTGGTGGCTATAGGAGTGAACAAAAACATTTTAGTTAAAAATGGATGGCTGTTTGGTGTTTTGTAAAGTCAAAATATAAATTATAAAGAAATAGGCAAAGACAGAGTAACAGTCTGAGCAACCCTCGCTGTGCAGTGATCACGCTTCGCACGTTTCGGCCCAAGGTCACTCCGCAATCCCGTCATGTGATCGACTTTTATTACACAGTGCTATCGAGTTATCCTAATTCCATGTCAAACAACACTTTAAGGACTTTTAGCTTAGTCAGTGTCACTGGGTCTAGAGATTTATGTTTTGGGTGAATGAAATGAAATAGTACAGGTAATGCATCATTGGCCAAGTGACCGATTTTTTAATTTAATTTTTTTTTAAATAAAGTGGTAACATTTACCAATCCAACTTCTGAGTTGCAAAAATATTCCAGAATATATACATATATATATATATATATATATATATATATATATATATATAAATTATAATGATGTTGATCAACTTGATAGGCAACAAAACGGAATCAAGATGATTATAAATAAAGCAAGATGATCATGATTAACGCACAGGAAAATAAAAATTTTAAATCAATCGGAATAAGAAAGTGGTATGATTCAACGAAATAAGGAAAATGAAACTTAACATGAAGTACGCAGTTACCTGACTCAACGGTCGTAGCAAAAGTAGTGTGGGTGTAGTTTGTAAGAGAATGTTCTACACCCACACTACTATATATTTATACACACACACATATATATACATATATATATATAAATTAATGTGTGTGTGTGTGTGTATGTGTGTGTGTGTGTGTGTATAAATATAAAGGAAGATATCCCCTCGCAAAAAGTGTGAAGTGCTTCATTTTAGAACACAGTGAAAGAAAATAAGTAGAATGAAGCTGACGTAGCTCTCGATAATTTCCTTCTATTGTAATGGCAAGCTTTCAGCCAACATGGCCTTCATCAGAACAAATAAGAAACGAACAGGCAAAATAATATACACATAGAAAATATATCAAAATTTGTTCAGACCGAAAGCTTGCCAATACAATAAAGGACATGATCGAGAGTTACGTCAGCTTCATTCTATTTACTTTCTTTCACTGTATATATATATATAAATATATACACCGATTCCATATCCGGTTTATGTATTTGGCCCTCTGTCGGCGAGGCGATAGCTAAGGTATATATATATATAAATATATACACCGATTCCATATCCGGTTTATGTATTTGGCCCTCTGTCTGCGAGGCGATAGCTAAGGTATATTTATATATATATATATATATATATATATATATATAGTAAAATGTTCAAAGGGCCCAAAAGGTCCGACGAGATGCAGGGTTAAAATATCAGAAAAAAATATAAAGAAGATTCACAACGATATATGGAATACACAGGGTAACCTGGTTTGTACTTCACAAGCGCTTTCGATTGAATTCTCTTCAGGTGAAGTGGTTGTTTTTACATTTTGACATATATATATATATATATATATATATATATATATATATATATATATAAGTCAAGTTCGTAAACCAGAGGTTTATTTATAGAGTTATGTATTTAAAGTAGCCGCTCAAACACTGCGAAGCATGATCTTTGTACATCGAAAGTTACTGATTAGTGGGAGTGGGTGAATCATTTTGGGGGCCAGTCATCTTGGTGAGGGTGAATATTGCTTACTTGTTATAAGGTTGCAACTCTTCTCAAAAACTTCGTAACTCAGCGAGTTTATTAACCTTCAAATGTATATGTGAATTAAAATTGAATTTCTTTTATTTTATTTACCTCCTACTGCTTTCTTTCTTTCTCTCTCTCTCTCTCTCTCTTTCTCACGTTTTTTTTTTTTTTGTTTTGGGGGGTTTTTTTTGAGATGACGAGTGCAGTATAAGGCGTTTGATAACTTCGAAATCATACCTGTGGTACTTGGGGCTGGTACACATAAGTGACAGGTTGTTGCAATGCATATTGTGGCGGTTGTTGTGTAGGGTATGGGACATCATTGGTTTTCTTGTAGATGTAATTCAGAGGAACAGCTCCTGGCCCGCCCTCTACGTCGCACCCCTCGGTAGTGAAGCTGTCACCTATGATCCCGATGTCAAATCAAGAAAGGATTGAGATCGGCTTTATATCAGTGAACATCTATGACACCTGCTCCTGTATACTTCCCAATCAATTTCCTTCCCCCTCCTTTTAAACTGCATTGACTAATCCTAAATCTAGCCTAAAACCCCATTACATCCTTAATAATAAACATCTTTTTTTCGTGGAACTAAATCCAGCTTTGAAGACTATGTGATTACTAAATGCTATTTCCATTGAGATCGCAGCTCTTTGTCATAGTCCCCATCTTTTTGGCAACCTAACCTTTCTTCAAAGTTTTAATCTCTTAAGCAATGTTTCCACTATCACGATTCGCGCCACGATTGAAATCACGGTCTTAATCGTGGAGTAATCGTGGAGTAATCGTGGTGATCATATCAGATCTCATCAGATCTTGAGGTCAATCGTGGCAATCGTGTTGACTGTAGAAAAAATTTGGACAATTCAAAAATTTTCTACGATTAATACGATTAAATGTCAAACGTGATCATCGCATCAGATCGTGTCAAAGTGCAACAGATTGCATCTAATCGTGCTCTGAAATTGTGGTTATCGGAATCATCCTTGGAAAAGACCAATGCATTTAGTTCTAAATGAAGCTTGTTGACAAACTATGCATTCAATTACAAGATTGGTAATACAGTTGCTTTAAATGACTGAAATGTTTCTCTAAGCGAAAGCACACTTCGAAAAAAAAAAGGTTAAATGGGATTTTCACTGCAAAACTTGTTTTCTGTATAATAGCATATCAACTGGCCTAAGATTATGGGCTGCGAAATAATATTCTGAAAATCTATGGTATTTAAGTTATGTTAAAATACCGTTTGGGGAGAAGGAGGGGTGGACAGACAAAAAAATGATTGGGTAATGATGGGGTTGTAGGCCTACAATTTCACCATATTTTGCTTTCAAATGCTTGTTTATATATCGATCTAAACACAAGACAAAAACTAAGTTCCCCCTAAAACATATCTCTGTATTTTTTTCAATCAGGAACCTTTTCATGTAGCTCCACTTCTCAGCTACATTTCCTGTAAAATTCAGGGCAAACCCTTCAGTCACGCTTGAACACGACCTAAATGCAAACTTGTCAAGTTCACAAGCCTCGTGCCATGACTTTGATGCAGTGATATCGGAACATACTTTATTTTTTTTTTTCTGCGTTTTAAGGCATGCAACATAAATTGTATTTCTTTCCAAACATACCGAATGAGTTGTGCACCAAATTTCATGCTTGAGTGAGCAAGAGACGAAAATGGCAAAAACTGCAGTTCTGTCATCTTTTTCGCTGTGAATTTGATCTAATGCAGAGAAATTGATATTTTGGAAGGGTGTGTGCAAATTTTGCGATTGATAACTATCAATTCACGGTTGAATGAACAATTAATAAAAACAAAATATCACCATGTTGAAATTATGCAGTAATTTTTGTGCACTAAAAATCATATTGATAACATTTTTAGCATGTTTATATGACCCTTGTACATTTATCAATGATCTCATGGTATTTAATTGAAAGTTCGCGCTTCAATGAGCACGTGGAACTGGAAAAGCCCCCTTTTCACGTATTGAGCAAAATTCAAATGCTTCATTTGGTTAATCATCATAAGTCTTCTTGAGGGGTTCCTCTGATTTGATTTTCATCGAAATCCCGATCTCTATACGCTTCAGTGAACAAATGAGACGAGAAATTTATGCAAATGAGGAGAAAGTTTAGTGCTTTGTCCTTCCTCCGTGCAGCATCAGATACTAAATTTGGTGCAAGATCCTCTTAGTTAATGACCTCCTGAAGATATGTGCTAATTTCCATGAAATAACTCGCAGTAGAATGAACATTAATTATCAATGAAAATAGGCCAATTTTCACTTTTGTTAAAACTCTTCTCCCTAACTGTACATAGTGTCAATGGGCGAGGAAATAAAAAATGACATCTGGCCTATTTTCATTGATGATTATTGTTTATTCTACTGCGAATTTTTTCATGAAATTTGTCACATATCTTCCTGAGGTCATTAAGTAACAGGATCTTACGCCAAATTGGCCTAACTAACCGATGCGGCACGGAGCAGGGACAAAGCGCTAAACTTTCTCCTCATTTGCATAATTTTGTCGTCTCTTTTGCACACTGAAGCGTAAAAGGTCGGGATTTCGATGAAAATCAAATCAGAGGAACTCCCTGAAAAGACTTATCATGGTTACCTCAAAATTGAGTTTTAGTCGATAGGTGAAAGAAGAGCCTTTCCAGTCCCACGTGCTCATATAAAATTTCTTTTAAAAGAATGACAAGTAAACAGTAGAAATCAACTGAGAGCTAAAGACTGACTACTCGTTTCAGTAGTTACTATTAAAGGGAAAAAAAGTATCGAGAGATTTTCTTATTCGGAAACATGAACTTGAGATACTTGAATTATAATAGTGAGGTATGACTATATATTGGTTGCGGTTTGTCATTATTTAAAAAAAAAAAGTATTAACAGATACACTAACTGTAATATTCGATATAATATAGTAAGCTTAATACATTACGATCTCCAAAGTATGGACAAAAATCCGAGAGAAATTTGGACTACTATGTTGAGATAAAATTATTTGTTTAAGTTATCATTATAACAAAGAAGTAAAACATGGTGTTTTCTCAATTATGACATACTATTATTTAGGACTATTCTTCAAGTGACGAAGAAAGTTAGTGAAATTATATTAACATACAATGAGAGAATTTTCATTGAATTAAAAATTTGATATTCGTGTGTGTACATGTGTATCTGTAATCGATACTACACATGTACATAGGCGACACAGTTTAATCTATTTTCCTAATTCGTACTTATCATGCTTATAGTTCAGGTTATCGGGTATTTAGCTTTCATTGCTCTTACAGATTATAATCACCCCAGATGGGTATATCCTTTCAGCCATTCCATGTTCCAAGTGCTCCCATCAGAACTTGAATTAAATAATTCCTTGTTTTAAAGATGTATGGCATGCAGCTGACCATAAAAGGGCTAGGTTAAAAATTAGGTTCAATTTACTCTATATGTCATGGTGTAGTGGTTCTGTCACTTGACTCTTAATCAAAGGGTTGAGGGTTCGAATCCCGGCCTGGCACTAACGTCTTTTGGCAAGACATTGATCCACATTTGCCACTCTCCACCCAGGTGTATAAGTGGGTACCCGGTAGGAAGAAATTCCTGTTAGCGCCTTGCATGGCAGCTCCTTCAGCCGGGGTAATAATATTAACTTTGTAGAGCGCAGTAGAGTATATGCATATAGTAGCTGCGCTATATAAATGGACCATATTATTATTATAACTATTATTATTATTATTATTATCATTATTATTATTATTATTATTATTATTATTATTATTATTATTGTTATTATTATTATTATCATTATTATTATCCAAATCATGATAACTGGCTCAAATTTTAGTCCCAATTGACACTTTTCACGCGAGTCACATTTTCATACAGGTGACTGACTTGCAACGAAAAGTCAAAGGATAAAGAAATTTACAGTACAGTAAGGTCAGAAATCTTCAATAGTGTCCCGTCACGGTAGTCACAAAATAAATAGATAAATAAATAAATAAAGAAATCTCCAACAAGCATGACTTTACATCAAAGATTTCTGTTTAGCAATATGTGTGGTCAGTACATTGATTGAATAGGTAAAACAGAACAGGTCTGCAAAATAAGGTTTTCAAGTACTTAACCTTAACGATTTGAAATTTTGTATAAATGTCACGCGATTCATAATGAAATGGCTGCTTTGCACAGTAAATTGAAAAGGATGAGACTACTGCCATTCTATTCAGGTTGTTCTTAATTGCACTATACTTTGAACATCTGGCCTCGAGAAAAGACATGTATGATTTCAGTTGCTAGGAAAGAAAATCTTTTGAACCAATTTCAATCGGCAAGAATTCTACCTGGCAGCCATTATTCTCTATATCGGTGACAAGGCAGAGTATTT
Source organism: Echinometra lucunter (assembly GCA_029962745.1). Classification (NCBI taxonomy): domain Eukaryota; kingdom Metazoa; phylum Echinodermata; class Echinoidea; order Camarodonta; family Echinometridae; genus Echinometra; species Echinometra lucunter. Next base: position 1,763,599 of record CM057168.1, on the reverse strand, counting down.
GTCTTTTTTTTTTAATTGATGTGCTCTGTCAGTATCAAGATCGAAAGGAACCCCATGATCATCAATTTTTTGTCACGCTTCTTTAAAACACAAAGATCTGGCCTCAGATTTGTTTGAAAGCATGATATTGGGATGGTGGAGGCAGGAGAGTATCCTGTCAAGTTTGGAATGTCATGAAAGACTTTATTTTCGGGCTTGTCAGTTGTGCTTTCCGCGGCAAGATGTACAAAGTATTGCAAAATGTTATTGTGACGCCAAAGAAAAAATAAAGAAATACGCTGTCATCAGCATATAATAATAGTTTACAATCATTTACATAAATACACATATCATTGATATAACTCGTAAAGAGGATTGGGCCTAGAATTCTCTCTTGTGGAACGCCACATGTTATTGGTAGTAGTTTGGAATGTATATCATTAATTACTACCAACTGGTGTAGATTGGATAGGTATGATCTGAACCATGGTAAGCTCGCCTTACTGAATCCAATTATTTGTAATTGTTTTTCAATCGTATCTCGTGATTTACAGTATCAAAGGCTCTTTGCAGGTCAAGAAGCACCATACCAACGAAGTGCCCATGTGAGATTTCGATCCTCACATAATCTGTCTAGTAAATTAGACTTGTTTCTGTCGAATAGTCGTGACAAAAGCCAGACTGGAATATGTTTTCTTTGTAGTATGTTTTAATTTGAACATGAACTGATTTTTCCTAATTTTTGAAGCTACACTTAAAACATAATTGGTCTATAAATTCCAACATCTGTTTTTCTTTCTTTTTGTATAGTGGTGTCACTTTGGCTATTTTCATATCACTCGTCATTATAGATAGAATAATTATAAAACACAGAGGCCTAAACAAAAATTTTTGCACCATCTTTTAAAAATTTAGCGGGAATCAGAGCTTACCCCGTTCCCTTTGATACGTTTAATTTGCGTAACTCATTGTACACAAATTATTTACTATTAACTGGTAACAGCTCAAAGCTATCTTCGATTACTCCTTTTTCTTCGTAAAATCCACGAACACAATCATTATCATCAGTGAAAAGATTATTGGATGGAGGTAGTTTGTTAGCTAAATTGGCAGCAACATTTGTGAAATAAGAATTGATATCATTGGCTATAGCCACTTTATCATGACATAATTGCCCATCGATACTTATGACAGTCTCTTGATCTCTACTTTTCTTTTTTTTTAATCCTAAGCTTTCCAAATTCTGCCAGAGTCTCCTTGAATTTTGTTTGTTTTCTTCAATCAGGTTTTGCAAGTGCTCGAGCTTGGCCTTCCTTACTTTTCTTTGAACAAAATTTCGTAATGCTAGATATGATTTAGAGAGCGTTTCGTCTTTCGCGTTTTTCTTCATTTCCTTGTAAGCTGCGTTTCTCTAATAAGGGATAAAAATTTCTTTGTTCATCCAGATTTCTGTTCTTTTTGCTTTATCCTAACATGTTTCCGTGGTGCAAGCATGTTTAAAGTTGAAATAATTCATTTGAAAATTCAATCATGCTTTATTTACATCTGTAAAATTAGTTATCAATGACCAGTCCACGAAAGATAGTTGGGTATTGCATGTTTCTTCGTCCTTTTCAAAGATCATGTCTGTTGTTCTGTGCTGACCAATATTACTGCATTCTTAGTATTTTTTTCTTGTGCAAAAAGTGAAGGAATGGTCGCTAATACCAAGATAAATTACACCCAGGGCCTTAGCTAGCGGGGGGGGGGGGGGGGGGTTCATCCCCCCCCCCCCTGCTCAGGATATCGTTGGTAAATCTGCGCTGCCGTCGGGAAAATGAAAAAGGGGGAGAGAAAAAATGAGAAGGGAAAGAAAAAGAAAGAAAAAGGGAGAAGACTGATGGATTGTTTCGTTTTTTTGGCAAATAGACAACTGAATACATAATTTGGATATCTTCTATGTTTAAATGTATTTTGATGACAGAAATACACTCATTCTATGGAAAAGGGTGTATAAATTTTCTCGCTCGCTGCCCTCGCTCGTATATTATTCACATACGGGATGGTTTAAGAAAAGCAAAGAATTCGGCAAGGGAGGTTACCGAATACGTGATTTAGATATCTTACTGGCCTAAGTGTATTTTGACAAAATAGCATGAAAAAGAGTGCATAGTTTTCCTCGGTCGATGTGCTCGCTCGTATAATATTTAGATACATGATAGTTTTTGAAAGTGAACGAATTCGGCAAGTGAGGTGACTAAATGTATAATTTAGATACCTTTCGGCTCATCGTGTATTTTGATGAAGAATGAATAATCACCTCAACCATGAAAAGGAGTATATATTTTGCCATCGCTCGCTTCGCTCGCTCATATAATATTCAGATACAGGATAGATTTTGCAAGCAAGGTGACCGAATATACGATTTAGATATCTAATACTGGCCAAAGTGTATTTCAACGAAATAACATGAAAAAGGTGTATATTTTTTCCTCGCTCGCTGCGCTCGCTCGTGCAATATTCAAATATGAGATCGGGCAAGCGAGGTGAACAGATATATAATTTAGATATCTTTTCGGCCCATCATGTATTTTGATGAAGAATAGTCACCTCAACCATGAAAAGGAGTACATTTTTCCTCGCTCGCTTCGCTCACTGGTATAATATTTAGATAGAGGATAGTTTTTGAAAGTGAACGAATTCGGCAAGTGAGGTGACTAAATGTATAATTTAGATACCTTTCGGCCCATCGTATACTTTGATGAAGAATAATCACCTCAACCATGAAAAGGAGTACATTTTTCCTCGCTCGCTTCGCTCACTGGTATAATATTTAGATACAGGATAAATTTTGAAAGCGAACGAATTCGGCAAGTGAGATGACTAAATGTATAATTTAGATACCTTTCGGCCCATCGTATACTTTGATGAAGAATAATCACCTCAACCATGAAAAGGAGTACATTTTTCCTCGCTCGCTTCGCTCACTCGTATAATATTTCGATACAGGATAGTTTTTGAAAGCGAACGAATTCGGCAAGTGAGGTGACTAAATGTATAATCTAGATACCTTTCGGCCCATCGTATACTTTGATGAAGAATAATCACCTCAACCATGAAAAGGAGTATATTTTTCCTCGCTCGCTTCGCTCGCTCCTATAATATTTATATACGGGATATTTTTTGAAAGCGCACGAATTCGGCAAGTGAGGTGACTAAATGTATAATTTAGATACCTTTCGGCCCATCATGTACTTTGATGAAGAATAATCACCTCAATCATGAAAAGGAGCTATATATATATATATATATTTTCTTCGCTCGCTCCGCTCGCTCGTATAATATTTAGAGACAGGATGGTTTTGAAAGCAAATGAATTCGGCAAGCGAGGGGACAAAAATAATCTAGAATTCTGATAGGCCCATCGCATATTTTGATGAAGAATTCTCACTTTTACCATGATAAAGAGTATATTAATTTTTCCTCGCTTGCAAGCGAGGTGACCGAATAGGCTATTTAGATATCTTATTGTTCAAAATGTATTTTGATGACAAAATACATTCAGTCCGCAAGTCCGTATGCCAATGCGCAAATACGTCAGATTTATCCAAGTCGTCTCGTGAATAGCACAACAAAGAGTGTATATTTTTTTTCTCACTCGCTGCGCTCACTCGTATAATATTTAGACACAGAATGTTTGGGGAAAGCGAATGAATTCTGCAGGCGAAGTGACCAAATTTATGGTTTAAATATCGTATAGGTCCATCTCGTATTTTGATGAAGAATCATCTCTTCTAAGATGAAAAGGAACATCATTTCCTTGCTCGCCTCGCTCGCTCATATAAAAATCACCAAATGTGGTTGAAATTGAATGAAAATGTGTATGAGAGACGAAGGAAAATGTGATAGAGGCACACAATTGAATGTGCCCCATTTAGACGGTTTAAGTAATAGATGTTGGTCGTCAGTAATCGGGGACAATGTTTGTCGGTAATCAGTGGCCTCTACACCCCCCCCCCCCCCTGAAAAAGGTCTAGCTACGCCCCTGATTACACCGTGCTGTAACTGAGGACGGTCACGTGCTTTACTCTTTAGATATTACCAATTGATATCTTTGATTTCAAGAGACCTCGCATTGTAGTTTGCAAACAATCAAACAATGGTGAGGCAAATAGAAATTTATCTACTGCTTCCCTCAGAGAGAAAGAATTTCTCTCTCTCTCTCTCTCTCTCTCTCTTTGTTTTTCCTTTTCGTATCTTTCTCTAGACAATACTCATCTAATTTTTGTCCTATAATTCTCTCAGAAATTCAAGCCCTCTCCTTTTAATTCATACTCCTTTTCTCATGGTGCTTGAGTTATTTTCTGCTAATTTCGCTTTCTCTTTCGTTATCACCTTGAGCAAACCTCTTTGTAGATTGATCACGCTTTGCAATGATCGAGGAGGCGAAACCACAATAACTTCTATCGAGGTCGATGTATTTAGACGCTCAACGCAATCGTAATTTTAAAACCCCGAAAATTTCACAGGAAAAGACAGAAAGGCAAAGCTAGGAGAATAAAGAACTACATAAGGATGATAGAAAGACAATCACAGACGAGAGAATAGCATAAGAAAAACGAGATGAATAGCATAAAACAAAGAATAACAAAGGGAAAGACAGAAATAAGATATGATTAAAACAAAAGAATATAAGGAAAGATAGAAAGATAAAACAATAACATAAGGAAAGATAGAAATGAAGATAGAAGGAGAAAGCAAGGGATAACTTATGGAAAGATAGTGATGAAGATAGGAAAACAAAGAATAACATAAGAAAATCTCGAAAGAGAAGAAAATGGAAGGAATAACAAAGAATAAAATAAGGAAAGATAAAGATAAGAGAAAACGAAGAATAACATAAGGAAGGATGGAAAGAGACGAAGATAGAAGGAATAACAAAGAATAACAGAAGGAAAGGTAGAAAAGAAAATAGAAGGAAATAATAAAGAATAACAAGAGAAGACGGAAAGAGAAGAGGATAAAAGGAAAACCAAAGAATAACATAAGAAATAGACTCGAAATAAAGAACAGCATAAGGAAAGATAGAAGGATAAAAAACAAATAATAACATAAGGAAAGATAGAAAAGAGATAGGAAAAACAAATAATAATATAAGGAAAGTCAGAAAAGATAGAAGGAGAAAACAAAAAATAGCATAAGAAAAGACCGAAAGAGAAGAAGACAAAAGGAAAAACAAAGAAAGCATCAGAAAGATTTAGAGACGAAATAAGGTAGCTTAAACAAAGAATAACATAAGGAAAAATTTTAAAAATGATAAAACAACAAATAACATAAAAGTAGAAAGAAAAAAGGGAATGAAGGAAAAACAAAAAATAGCATAAGAAAAGATAGAAAAGAAGATGTAAGGATTAAAACAAAGAGTAGCATAAGGTATATTTAAAAAGGTATATTTAAAATGGAACGGGAAACCTCCCCCCCCCCCCCCATATGCATACATGGTTGATTGTCTCTAGGTCCAAGAAGCAATCACCCACTCTAGTGTATGTTTTTAGAATACTGAGAACAAAGCTTGTAGTATAAAAATGGTCAGTTATTGATGGAAATATTAAATATATCTAAAGTTTTTTTTTTTCTATGCTCTAGTAGTTGATACTAGCCGGAAGCAATTTCCATTTTTCATCTGTTGAATAAATTGTTACTGCAGCTGCTGCCGTTGGCGAAATTTACTTCTGGGACGCAAATTATTATGGGTAAGCAGAACAAGCTTCTCTTAAACTTAAAGCGAGGTAAAAGTACGATGCAGGCACTTCCAGCGTTACGGACATTACATTTCATACGATTTTTGCAACTTCAAAAGATTATCAACATATATGATGTATTTATATATATATATATATATATATATATATATATATATATATATATATATATATATAACAACAAATAATACATGTGAAAACCAGGAGGTTGGAGTATGACATTCCCAAAAGAGCAGAAGGTGACTGCGTGTCTTTATTTCAATGGAAGGGTGCACCACTTATCACTTATGCATGACAAAAAACCACCGATATTACCAAGTGACCCTTGAAAGGTTTATATAAGAAGTAGAAATGTACAAGTACATAAGATTGCTGTCAATGTTTCTCATACAATAAACATTACTATGTAAATTAGACTTTTAAAGACAAAATTAGAATGACAGTCCGGCTGCTCATAAAACATAATGGACTCTTCGCCCCACTAGTTGAGTATTATTTGTCAGTACAGAGCATCATAATGAGTCATGTTAGTGGAGGCTAATCGCCCGTCACATAGCCACACCCTATGCAAATGTCAGACACTTGATAAGGGGCGAGACCTCTAAATTACTGATTTACAAAATAAAGAAGTTTTGTTACATACAAATGCCTACTAGAATATCACTACTCAACCGTTTGGTATGCCAGTGTTTAACTCAACAATCTAGGTCGATCATATAAAAAATTGAAATGGTAATAGTGATAGCGCAATTTCCACGTGTTGCTTTATTTGGCGCACGAGAGGTGGGCTTGAGAATACAAATTCACGCTAAATCATGTAAATTAGACGAGTTTGATGAGCAGCTGGCTATTCATCTGTAAGAGTAGATCCAAGCATGGCAACAGTGATTACGTAAATATAAAGAGCACTGTTACTTGACAGAGACCTGTCTACCAAAGAAAATGTGAGCAATTTTGATACACCAAACATCGTCGAAAAAATAGACATTTGTTTGGACAAAATGGGGAAAATTTGGGGCACAAAAAGGCGGCCGTGGGATTACAAAATCACGTGTACTCCAATGTGCCAGTGAGCAGCTAGCTCATCATGTAGGTAAGAGTGAACAATCCAAACAATTAGACATTCATAAAGCGGGTACATAGAGCGTGATTTTCACTATTCCTTTGGTTTAAAAAAAGAAAAGAAAATGCGATACACTAAAGATGGCTGGAAAATAAGCTGCCAAGATTGAGATTCAGATCTGTATTGTCTTGTACGTACCACTTGTCAACAAAAATGCTTTAAGTGTACAAGCGATTGGCATGTTATTACTGATCTCTTGAGTGATCCAGCGCAGTGTTATTTAATTGACCCGTTAGGTATTGAGGCATATACACATGAGGAAAAAGTTAAGAAATTAGACATATCTGAAAGAAAAGCAAGTAATGAAACAAGTATTAATATCTTTTCTACTTCCTTTGTTATTTTTTTTCATAGAGATTTCCACGAGAGTAAAGGAAATATTATCCAAGCAGACGCACGTCGGCTAAGTCTAAGTCTTTTACATTACACAAGGTACCAATAGGAGCGAATAATCGATTGGCATGTTGGGGCTTTGAAATACAGCAAGCGGTATAAATATCAATCATGCAACCAGATTAAATTTTTATCAAATTGAAAAGAGAGGGAGGAGTTTAGACATAAAAGGCTTATCCCATTTACTTGATAAAGAACATTTAAAGAATCATGATTGTATATAGCGAACAGTATTCAGACACACATCCTAAACTATTTATAGAAAATATTGTGTAGATGCTCAATTTTCAGTTTGGTGATGTTATGTCCAGAAAGCTTTTTTTTTTTAAATGAACTATGCAAATTCTTGAAAATTCCCTTGATATGTTGTTTGATATACATGGCCGTACGAAGCAGGGGGGGGGGGGGAGGGGGCAGTTGCCCCCCCATAGATTTTGAAAGCTTAAATTTTTTATTGAAAACTTCAATTTCACTTTTAAAAATGCAAAAGCGCCCTCGTGACCACCTCGGTCGCTTCGCTAACTCACATTCGAACTTCTTCAAAAATTTTAACGCGTCTTGCCCCCCCCCCCCCCGGCCCTGCATATTTAGCTTTGCATTTGAATCTAGAACAAACTTGCACCAAAACACAGTGTGCTATGAAAACTTGTACATGTAAAACATTACGGACATTACATTTTGAGAGAGACGGAAATGGTAAACTTCGTTTTGGCCATTTTTCTAAAAAAGAATTATTTTCTTGCGATATCCAGCAGGACTCTAAAAAAATGAGCCCTCATCTTTAAAGTAACATAGAAATAATTGCCTGAAAGTCATTTTATAGTGACAATATTAACTTCAGAAGAAATAAATGAAAATCATATCGAATTTTACTGCGGTGTGTATGCCTTTCGTTAGTAAGCATACAGACAAAGATATTTATCATATAGCTTTACCGTTCGGTATAGTTTTACCGTTCGGTATAGTTATACAACAGATTTTGTTGTGTGTGAACACGGGGTTAGACAGATATCAATGTTGCAGTGTAGAATCGTAAATATTCCTTGCAAACATGACTAGCTATGTCTTGTGCTACTGTGTGTAATCTCCGTAAAGGTTTTAAAAAAATGAATTATGCAAATTCTAAAAAAAATTCCTTGATATGTTGTGCGATATCATATGTTAACTTTGCGTTTGAATTTAGATCAAAATTGGACCCAAACACAATGTGATAAGAAAACTTTTACATCTAAAACGTTACGGACCTTACACTTTGAGCAAGGTGGAAATGATGAAATTTATTTGGGTCATTTTTTTTTTCAGAAAAGAATCATTTTCTTGCGGTATCCAGCAGGATGGCGTCCTCAGCTTAATCCTAGCATTGGAATAAGTGCCTATAAATCATTTTATACTCAAAATATTCACTTTATAAGAAATACATGAAAATCACACTGAATTTTACTGCAGTGTCTTTGAAGAAACACTTTATTTCAGGTGCTGAAAAATGAAAAAAAAACTTTTTTTTTCTTTTCTAAATTGGATGAGGTTTTTTTTTTTTTTATATCAATTTGATATGACCCTTCCCGAATACTTTTCACTGTAAAACAAAGTTGCTCCTTGATTTTCATTTTTTTTTCACCCTTGGGTAACATTTTCATGGAATTGCCCATGCACTTTTCAATTAGTTTAAAAGTTGATTAGCGACTGGAAAAAATCCAAATTAAGGATTACTTTTAAGACCAATTAATAACCTGTTATTTGCGTGTGTAGAATTCAATATTAGAACAAAATCTAGATCTTACCAGATGACATGTTGTGTTGCAATCGTGGTATATGATGTCTGTCAATTTACACGATGTGTATTATACTATTCAAACAATGAATGCAATCTAGATAGACAAGTGTGGTGATGATACATCCATGAAGACTGGAATGCAACCACGATGTTTAGATTTATATTGAACGCTTACTTTCCTTGTCACGTGATTCGTATGGTACTTAATGACCTAAAGGTGGATTTTTTTGTTTTCCAGAAGTTTCTGGACGATTCCATGATTAAGTGGACATCACCCTAAACATTACTTTTGCTCTTTCTCAAATTCAGTTGAGTTTCATGGGTTAAAATTCATACGGAAATTATAAATGCAAATGGGTTCATACTCACCCCCCCCCCAAAAAAAAAAAAAAAATGTTCCAAGTCTCTTCTTATAGCAGAATTCGAACCATACAAAAACTTACATATATGGGACTAAACACGGCTTTTTCGATTTTGAAGGAAACCATCGGTTCTTTTTTTTTTTAATAATTCGATTGGATAATCTCAAGAACATTGTTGCTCACCAAATTAAAAGAAAATAGTACACAATAAGACGCTGAAAAGGTATAAAAATCTAAAATATGTAGTGCTGGACAAATTATAACATAATTACGTGACTAAACTAAGATTTTTGGGCCTACTTTAAAAAGTAGAGAGGAAAACTTTAAATTTTTGTGGATAAACATTTGTCATCATATCAGAAGTAAAGCTGATATGGCTCTAAGTTTCAGGTACAACACAGTAGGGAAGAATATTTTCAAAAGCATTGCTCATTTTTGTGTCTTTTTCTGTTACGTAACTAACCACGGTCAAAAGTTTTCATTACAGCTTCGGCATTATCTTGCTTTTTATTTTTTATGTATTGTAGACCTTGGGTTGAAGAATATGTTGCTTCAAGATTAGGACTTGAAACGAAATGGATTTTTATGTTGCTGTATCAAAAAGTATGAACATTTGCTTAAATGTTTAACGTTACTAATCATGGAATTGCCCTTTTGCATTTATTGGAAATCAAATAAAAAAAATTGGATACATTAATTAAGTTTCTGGACAATTCCATGATTAAGTGGACATCACCCTAAACATTACTTTTGCTCTTTCTCAAATTCAGGTCAGTTTCATGGGTTAAAATTCATACGGAAATTATAAATGCAAAGGGGTTTCATACTCACCCCCCCCCAAAAAAAAAAAAAATAAAGAAAAGAAAAATTGTTCCAAGTCTCTCCTTATAGCAGAATCCGAACCATACAAAAACTTACATATATGGGACTAAACACGTTTTTTTTCGATTTGGAAGGAAACCATCGTTTTTTTTTTTTTTTTAATACTTCGATTGGATAATCTCAAGAACATTGTTTCTCACCAAATTAAAATGTTAAATGGAGGTCAGAAGAGTGTCGTGTGGGATAAGGATGAATATTTCTATTACATGTAAAGATTATACGAAAAGGCTATGGTATTGAGTTTGTCGAAAATTTGTACATGGAGATTGCAGTTTGAAAGAGGTGAATGGGCAATTTTTGATGTTTTTCATTTATGAAATATTGGATCTGTATGGGTGAAGTAGTGTGAATAGATGCATATACGTCGGAGAGCTTTTTATTTTAATTTTTTTTTTTAGGTGAAACATTGTCATAATTTTCGTCTTATTGATATTTCCCCTCATTATGTTACAATAAGATATATAGGATAGAATGAATGAATATTATTATAGAGCATAAATAGTGACTAAGGTTGAAAATGGTATTTCAATCTATACAAAATGCCTATTCCTTTCCATACTATCATACAAATATTGACTAAGGTTGAAAATGGTATTTTCATCTATACAAAATGCCTATTCCTTTCCATACTATCATACAAATATTACAAATGTGGCTATTCCATAATCATAGGTTTGAATCGACTGTAACCCCTAAGAATTTTGTTTCTTCCTTTTCAGTAAGGGGCATATCGTCTATGAAATATTGTAGTTGAGAAGATGTTTAGAATGTATGTTCTTAAATTAGATGTAGTTAGTTTGGTCTATATTTAGGGAGAGTTTATTGGAATTCATTCAAAGTGATAATTTCGTTAATTCTGAAATGAGAGCTGTAATAATGATATTTGGATCAGCATGTGAGTAGAATATGTTAGTATCATCTGCAAACAAAAATATGTTAGGAGTGGTGATGCGTATGCACAAAATGTAGTAAGCAGGTGTAATTCCACACCAACGCATGAAGCAACGACGACCCTTTTATGGAAAGCAAACTGTTGCAAAATGCCAAAAAAAATATATATATTAAAAAAAATCCCTCATTAGGCGTTTTACAAGTTCACTGTACAATATAAGATCCAAATGAGCCCCAAATTTATAACAAATATACGCATTTGATATGAAACTTTAAACAAGTAAAAAATATTTTTGAAGTTAGCAATAATCAAAGGAATGCTAAAATAACTTCTTCTTTTGGGGTAACTGCAAGCCTCGTGGTCTGAGTAAAGGACAATCGGCTTCAAATCGTAGCCATCGCCAGGTTGCTATGACGCCATTGAGATTTGGTATTGACTTCGCTTTTATTCATACAAGGATATTGCAATAACCCGTATTCATACGACTTTTAAGAACTTTGATCGTTAAAATTTCACACGTTTGAATGTTCATTCTAAACATCCGCCATTGTGCACAACATTACTTTTGAAGGCCTCCCGAAAGCCCGAATTATTTTTCAGATGCTTCCTATATCCGTACGTGCTGAGCGGGCATCAAACACAAGAAATCGGGATCAGTGCACGAAACGCATGCTGATAACGAAAGGTTAAATCAGCATATATTTTCTTTTTAAACACACAGGCACACATTGGTATGAATGTGCCTATAGCACTTCATTATTTAATGGACGATAAAAGAGAAATGCACATAAAATGCCTTACTCAAGGGCAAAGTTCTGTACCGGGATCGAACTCCCGACCCTCGCGTCTTCAGTCAAGCGCCTCAAACCACTGGACCATGGCACCTCCAAGATATTACTGATATCGATATTGAATCCTAATGGGGCTTTGGAGGCAATGAAATGCTACCGAAGGGGTGGTGCCCAAATACGCTTGCACTGAATGATGATGATGTACCTCATAATGGCAAATCAGGCTTATCCGCGTATGCTATTTTCTTCTATAGTCCTTGATTTGTCTGTGGTAGAGAAACACTACGGCAAGAGCAGAGAAAAATACTCGATGAGGGTTTATTTGTTAAATGCGCAGTTAAATCACCCGATCAGTGGTTTCTTTACATTTTGACACAGTCTGCCTTCCACATATCAAAATAGGAACTTGTGTGTACACATTCCTGATAGAGAAAAGAAATCCTTTAATCCTTTTTTATCCCTATTGTTTCCTTAACTTTATGTTAACGTTTTGCTGTATGAATCCCATTAATGTAGTAATGGGAAAATCATGGGGTTTGTGTATGAATGGCTGAATTGTGATATACAATAAAACTTTCAAGGCCCTGTCCTATACTATTGTTTAACGATTTAATTCCGTCTAAATACACACCTCACAAAAAGTAACGAACCACTTTGTCTTTTGATCATAGCTCAAATATGGTGTGTTGTATCGGATAACTTTTAACAGAATTTGAATGAAAATTTGATTCCAAACATTTTTACACTTCATTTTTTGAAATCGAATAAAGAATTTGAACACAACGACGATTTTTATGCAAATACCCGCAAAATGAAAGTTGCAGCAATCCTTATTGATATTGATTTCTGGTTGTCAACTTCATTTCTTTGTTTTTCGGACAACATAGGTTATAAACGAAAACACAGACGTGGTGTATAAAATTAATGACAGTCAAAACATGTACCAATCAAAGTTATTCCAAATGCATGAGGCAATGGATGTTCGGCATGGAAAAGTGTCAGCGCCCAAAAGGATGCCTAGGTTGTGAGAAAATGAGATGTGAGCCGTCGCGCGAAAACCAGACTGTAGGTGAAAAGCAAGTGATTGGCTAGGACGCGGTTTAATGCGCATACTTTTCTTTCTGGCGCACCTGACCTGAGTTGCTGCTACTATGCTGAGCTGATCTGAGTTGCGGGAAAATTTGCTAGCGCATATGTTACGAGTCAAGTCCGATCCGGGATTTCCCCATTTTCAGTTAAGTTGTGTGGATATGATTCGCATGAACATTTCAATCGGAAAGGGGGAGATTTCTATCACCCATCAAGGTAAGTTCAATGTGCTGTTGCTTAATTTCTTTTTCTTTTTTCTTTTTTTTTTATAAAATTCAGTTCACAATAGTGCCTGGAATGTCAAAATGAATGTAAAAGGGATGTGTGCGAACCACTAGCAAATCAAATTAAAACGAAACAAAAACTGCTAGCCTAGCTAGACTAATAACCTGTAGCCTCGTAGGTCTAACGTTAGATCTATGCCTGGCAAGCCGACAGGCTCGGCTTGCCCTGCCGTCGGCTGTTGCAGCTCGCAGGTACCCTGCCGAGCAAGTCCTTTCTTTACGTAAGAGGACAAAAATGTAGATTCATTCCTGAGTGCCAGAGGATATCGTACAAATAATTTAGTTTAGGCAGGTTGGTCGGTGGAAGAATTCTTTTCTTTTTCTTAAAAACTGTTCATATTCTCCTCACTTCTGTTAAATTTAGATTTGTGGTATGAATTGGCATTTTTTTTCGTACTAATGTCACGATAGGTTAGAAAGTAACAAGTTAGTCTAATTTTAGGCCAAATTAGATCACAGGATTAGTGAAAGATTGAAATTCTGTTTAATGAGGCGTAGCTGAGTTGAACCTTTCACTTTTATTACTCGAAATCTTAATAAAATTACACCTTTCCAATAGTCCTAGAAATATTTCTAACGTTAAACCAACTTTTTTCCTCGTGTGTAACTTCGATGTTGTCTACATTTTGTTAATTGACGTGCATGGAATTTTTTCCAGCAAATTTCTAGCACATTTGCTATTAAAATGAATGTCACATTTTATTTTGTTGTATTGCAGACACACAGATTCACAGGGCAGCTGCGTTGGTGCAGTCAGTGCTAAAAATAGCACTATACCATTATTGCTGAAAAATGCACTCAGAACCATGAAAGACCCGGACCCGAGGACTGCTTTAGCTTTAGGTTCTAAATAGGTACGTGTAATCAGTGATTTCTTTTCTACCCAACAGTAGGCCTATTCACATTTTACATAATAGCAACACATGGTTGAAACATTGCAAAGAGAACACATTCTTTTTGTATACAAGTAGGCCTAGACCTGTTCTCCTGATTGTTTTTTCTTGTAACTACTGCACAATTTCTATGTAAATTGTGAAAAAGTTAAGGGGGGGGGGGTCATTTTATAGTACATTTAGGGGGGGTTATGCCAACACAACTCTTTTCCCCAATGTGATTTGTCATCAGCAATGTTGCATGTCAAAGTGATTTTTTTTTAATACAAAAGGTTAAAAACAATAATATTTATCTTAAAGATGTAACATGTAAAGGTTCAAAATGAAACTGAAGTAAGTGTTATGAGATGTGTTTGAACTTTAATCAAAACAATAAAATGACTCCTATTCTTGTTATTTGCCATGTTAATTAGTTTATGTTCATGTAGAAATGATGTTACAGTTACATTCACTTTCATGTATGCCATGCATTGTCTGAGTATAGAATGACAACATTAACTTGTTTTGATATGATTTATGTCCACAGAAAGGCTGAAGCTGTCCAGTGCTTTCAATATTCGTTGAACCTGCGGTTGTCCTGTCCTGAAACCCTAGAACCAACCTGCAGTTGGCACAGTACTTGAAGGCATAATTCAGGCCTCTAGGATTAACCAATACCACTTATTCAGGTACAAGCACACTTTGTTTCTTTTTACAGTGTATGCCTATTAGTAATAGTCGTCAACAGTACATGTGGCCCACAGTTCTGATTAAGCAGGCCTTTCAACTGTGCAAAATTCTGTCCAATTTCTTAGGTTTTTGTTGATAGTTACAGAAAAAAAAATGTACATTTTTTTTCTTTTTCTTCTTTCTTTTTCAGTATTCACTTATCCCCACAATTCTATTATTCTGGACATTTCCACTCCTTGTTTGTTTTGTGGTTTTTTGCAATGATGACCCTGAAAATTTGATAATATAACTTAAATTTCATTTTCTTTTGCCATTTGAGCAGGTCTTCAATTTACAAACTAAATGACATGAAAATTGTATTGAAACTGATTGGAGAAATGAATAAGTTTGTGTTGTCTATTACATTGCCAATCATTCACTTGTATGTATCAATAGAAAAACAAAAGGCAAGACTAATATTTGCCATATTTTGATATAACATTAGAAAAATAATCATTTCGTATTTTCAATCATGGCAGGTTTCAGTCAGCAGAACCAGGTGTAGTTTAAAGCCAAGAAATCCATCAAGGTAAAAGAAGAGATTCTCCCTTCTGATGAACTCTCCCAACAACCCAGTATTTAAATTGCAGATGCCCCCACTCAATCCAGCAGCTGGACTTTCCTGGACTGCAAAAAGTACCTGTGGTAAGAGATCCGCCCATTCCTGGATGAGAACAAGGCAGACCTCTCACCTCACCCTTCCTGGCAGGCAGAGGAAATGGAACAGCAGGGAACTATTTTATGTTTGATGGAAAAAAAGTTATAATGGTTCCATACTACGAACTATATATAAAAAAAAATTGTTTACGTTTTCGCTGTCAGAGGAGGATGCCATCTATCACTTGGACTAAGGTATGGTGTATGGTATGTTAGACCAGTATGATAGACAACTGCTTGATGTGTACAGAAATAAACACCAACGAAAGAAACCAGTACAGTCAGTTTTATAATCTAGTTTGACCAGCAGGCATGACCATACGTACCAGGGGAAAGTTGCCCCCCCCCCCCATTTTTGTTTGAAAATCCACCTAAGATGTCTTCAATTTCACTTTAAAAATGAAAAAGCACCCTCATGAAAGTTTGGTTGCTTGCTCCCTCGTTTTTTAGTTTCTTCGAAAATTTGTACACGTCTCCCCCCGAGTGGGGGGTTGATAGATAACTGCTGACTTTAGCAGAAGTGGACACAGAGGATAGAAACTGCTACATTCTCTTTTACATCCAAATATGAAGTCTAAAAGAAGTTAATCTACTTTACAGTATAAATGCTTACAATGCACTCAATTTGTGAAATGTGTGGAAAAATAGTTGAAGAACTAATATTTACCATATACAAGTACTGTTTTCTGTGTGATTATTGCTACTTATAATTTGCACATTGTATAAATCATAAAACTGGGTTGTATGCACATTAATTTGTGTTCTTTTAATTTTGAATTGAAACAGAAATGAGCAAGATCACAAATTAGATACTAGTATCTGAAAGTAAAAGCCTGATTATCTAGGAGGTGAATGATTAAGGGTTAGGGGAGGTAATATCACAAAGACCAAAGTCAGGAATTGTATCTGATGTTCACAGTTCATGATGAAATTACCTCCAACCTCCCCCTCCCATCAGAATTTACAATGCTTTTATTTGTTTTTCTTTTGTTTTGAAGCAAAATTGACCAAGGTTTCACTGAAAGATACTTTTAAGTGTGCTAACAACCCAGTTTTAATTTTAGAAATTTATGTATGTCTGATTGTGGTAAACCTGTTTGTGTGTGTGTGTGCATATCATGTTTGTGGGGTGCAGGTAGGTGCGTGTGTTTTGTGCGTGGGTGTGTGTGTATGAGGGGGTGCACTTGTTTGTAATGCAGTAGGAGGGTAGGTGTGAGGGTGTGTGTGTGGGTGAGTTTATTCATGAAATGAGATGGGGTGAAGCCCTCCCATACTCTTTTGTATTGGCAAATAAAAACCTCTTGAAATTGCCTTTTTCATAGGCGATGTTTTAGTATTATATCTGCATGTGTGTGTGGGTGTAGTGTTCGCTGTGTGTGCATGTCACGTGCTTGCATTTAAATTTTCCATGAATCTTTAAAACAAAAAAATAAATACAATATTGGGTTGTACAGCACCCCCTCCACCCCTTCCATCAACTTTAAACATCATTATTTGCCTGATAAAAGGCCGAAACAGCCGAATTGCGCGCATGGGGGGGGGGGGGGGGGTATTTCAGTGGCCATATCTAGAAGAAACATGTGCATTAGACTCTAATATTTCAGGTACACATTGCACATGTGTCCAAGTACCTATTAGCATAAAAAAACTCAAAATCCGAAATTTCGCCTATAATACCCATTTTCCCAGGATGGCTCACAAATGGCATCTTACCGGACAAACACACTATGCATCCTTTAAAAATAACACCTTTCCTTGCCGGACATCCATTGCTTCATCAAATGAAGTGTCAAAATGTTGGAATTAAATTTTCTTTCAAATTATGTTAAAAGTTTTTAAAGTTGTATCTATAGCATCTTCTCCCCTCCCCCATAATTTTATCCTTATTATCGTTCAACACGTAAACCATATAAAACAATAATATATGTTCCATTGTTTTGTTAATGTCAATTTGCTATCTTTGTTCATGGAGACAAGTCTGTTACCATTACTCGTTATTTTAAATACCTAATGAAAGTAGCCTTACAGCAACCTTTTTTTTTATCGTATGAATGTTCTGCAGTCATTGTTTTGTGTATATTTTGTCCTCTCATTTTTTAATGCACATACCATGGACCTGCTTTTTATTGTTTTTCTTATATTATATACTCTGTTCAACTATACATATAAATTATTTTTCTTTGAAATAAAGACATTACAACATATTATTTGAGCTATGATCAAAAGACAAAGTGGTTAGTTAGTGTTTGTGAGATGTGTACATGTATTGTATTCAACCTTGTCTCTCCATCTCTCTGTCTCTCTCTCTCATCCTCTGTCTCTCTCTCTCACTCTCACTCTCTCTCTCTCTCTCTCATCTCTCTCTCTCTCTCTCTCTCTCTCTCTCTCTCTTTCTCTCATCCTCTCTCTACCATGTGTATATTTACCGAGTCAATTTTTTGTGTGTGTACCATCTCGTTTGTTTATATCATCGTGAGCTATTTTTGTAAAAAAAAACATGTAAATGTTTCAAGTTGTATCCAGTGCAAACTATATGGAATTCGGGAAAAAAATATTATGAAGAAAGTGGTTAAATTCATTGGAAATCATTCAAAGTGCACTAAAAATGACATGACCGAGTCATAGAATATTTTTTTTTAAGCTGATCCTTCACTACGTGAGGTAAACATAAAGTGGACCATTTAGCAAGCTATGTAAACTCCTCTAACTATTAATGCATATAGGTCTGTCATTACTGATTTGAATACGTCACCCCCTCCCCCCCCCCCCCACGTTTTCAATCGCTATTGTCATTTTGGCCACCCGCTACATGGTTCATTATAAAAAAAATTAAACAAAAGAAAATAAATATTCTTATCAAGTAAATAATATTTTTAATCTTATGACGCAACAGAAAACATGATCAAAATGAACGAAATTTATACTTAGCTAAGAGCAGCAGCAACAACAACAAAAAGGACGGGGTATAAGAGTTAGGAGAGAGGAAAGAGAGAGCGAGGGGGTGAACGATGGAGAAAAGAGGAAGATACAGGAAGGGAAAGTTGCAAGTGAATCGAGAATGAGGGATAGAGAATTAATGTTGAAACAAACACAAACATATATGGAACAATACACGGAGTAGATAAAGAGAGTGAAGAGAGAGAGAGAGAGGGGGGGGGGGGGTCAGATATGATGCGAGCGCCAGAGGGCGACACTCTTCTACAGTAACTGTGATATAACGATAACATTACATGCGACCATAACGAATAATGTCTTGAAAAATGTTTTATTGACAAAACAACAACAAAATAAATGAAAAAAACTGAGAGTCATGATAACATTAAAGTGTAAAGTGTCTTTTTTCACTTCATTGGGGTATTTCTGCGTTAACAAAACAATGGAGGATGGGCTTTTATAATTATTTAAAATGTGCTGACCATAAAATCAAAGCAACTTTATTCCATAATTTGTACTTGTATCTATTATCTTGAATAAACAAGGGAAAATGAAGAAACGTTTTTTTGCGTGTGTGTTTTTTTTTTTTTTTTTTTTTTTTGCTCATCATTATATGAAATAAGCATTATTCCCTTTAAAGCGTAAAACGTTAACAGGACGGAATTTCTCGTCACAATTTTTGGCGTCACGTAACCAACGTTCTACGTTAATTTAAAGGGTGTGGACTGACCATGGGGAGTTTAGGGAGTGGTTTATTCTTTTTCCACTGGCCGGTCAACATTTTGGTTTGAAAGGGCCAATCTTAAACAAAAAGGGCTACTCAAAAACTATGAAATAAGAAAGGTTAACAACTACGTGAAACAAATAAATGAATGCATCAATTAGAACACGGACAATATGCTTATACAAAACTTACGGGGAAATGACTATACTTGAAATGATTCTTTTAACAGTTTAAAATGACCAATCAAACCGTTCAATATCTTGCTCACTCTCAAAATTTGAAAGAAGAACATATAATAGTGCTCTGCAAGAGACGCCATTCCCTGGTAAAATTGCTTCTATAACGCCTTTTAAGGTGCATAGAAGCAATAATGACGGTTTCCAAAAGCTCCGTTTGATGGCCGATTGATGTAGATTTGTATCAGCATCTATCCATCTGACATGTCTGAGATGAAATTTGAATATTGACTCAGGCTTGTTTGATCTTAGCTCATGCAAAAGTTCAATCGATCTGGTAATTATAGAAATTTCCCTTAATTGGTGTAGGCCCTATAGACCTAATATATTTTAACCTTCCATAATAACTAATCTATGAGGCTACATAAAACATTTCTTCGTCTGAATTTATAACCATTCAGAATTACAACAATTCAAGTCTTGATAGCATATAATATGAATGAACAACTTAATTAGACTTTTTTTCCAAAAACAAATTAAGAAAGACAAAGATTATTTATTTGTATCTTATTTCTAAACTCCTACAAACTCCTGATCAATAAGCCAGTTCATAGATACAATCTGAGCATGAACAAATAATATAAAGCCCACTGGCCCGTATCCTGAACTCCTGAACTCCGGTTCAACTTAAGACTATGGACTAAGTCTGTTCTAAAATTATGGGTAGCCAAAAATATAAAAAAATTGTTTACACTGTATGTTTCATATGTTATACTTGCACTCTTTTTCATTCTTAATGGTGAAGAAAACTATTTTCCTTATTCATTCCAGACAGTTTTATAATAGTTTGAGTGTCAAATGTGCTGATAAATTGAACATCTACTGTGAGAGATTTGTGACACATTTGGCTATCCATAGTTAAACCACAGATTTAGACCACAATTCTCAATTAAACCGAATAGGCCAATGAAACGATTATCTTATGTGCTAATATTGTGCATCTTTGGTACATTCCATGATATCCAGGGGTAAGTATTCTTTTATAAAGGGAAATAAAATCATGAGGCAACTCTGTCCCTTTGGGAGTAACTATTCAAAGTTGCACCAAAAAGAAGAGAAGAAGAAGATACCTCTCCATGTTTAAAATTTCTGTGTATATTGTATTCATTCGGGTCATGGCCTAACTGTGAATGAGCTTATTATTCCTTTTAGCTGATTTAAACTTCCTTATCTCATTTTATTTTATTTGACATCGGTGTCATATGCAAGGCTGCGCTGTGGCTTCTAATAGTCGTCACAGTTACCAGCATTACAAGCAGCTACAATGAGTCCTACGTAGACAACGAGAGCAATACCCCACGTCACACCACCAAAGATACATCCAGCCCAAGACCAACCTCTAGCTTCAGTCGAAGATATCGCTGCTCCAGCGAAGTCTCCAACTGCTGCACGATTTTTAACCTATACCGGACAGAGTGAAAGAAAGAAAGAAAGAAAGAAAGAAAGAAAGAAAGAAAGGAGATAACCTTTTTGTAAGCATATGAAACTTAAAATGATTAAAGGAGAATGCAACCCAGACATCAATGTGTTTTCCAATGAATGCAAAAGAACAGAAGAGTAACAGCGAAAGTTTGAGGAAAATCAGACAATTTGTTCAAGATTTATGAACTTTGAAAGTTTGAGTAAATCCTTAGTATGGGATCCTGACTGGCAATTCCTGCCATTATCCGTGATGTCATCCTGGATAACTCTCATTCATTTTGTACACAGAATTTTATATTTCCTTTATTTTCAAGAACACGAAAAATCTTTTGATTTAATGCTTGAGTATGACATGGCTAAATCAATTCTGGTGAAGATTAGACGCATGAAAGTGCTACCAAATACCGACAGAATGGGATCTAATGCTAATTTCATATTAATATGAATATATATAAATATAAATATAACCAAAATACGCGAGAGGTATGGATCTAATGATAATTTCATATTAATATATATATATATTAATATATATATATATATATATATAATTATATACATATATATTTATATAAATATAACCAAAATATGCGAGAAGTATGGATCTAATGATACAATGTCATATTTGATGAGACACACCCTATCCATGTATCATTTCTTACCTTACCTTGGTTTGATGAGACACTCCCTATCATGTATTATTGACTTACCTCACTTGGTTTGATGAGACACACCCTATCGATGTATTATTGTCTTACCTCACTTGATTTGATGAGACACAGTCTAATCGATGTATAATTGTCTACCTCAATTGATTTGAGGTGACTCACCCAATTGATGTATTATTGTCTAGCTCACTGATTCGATGAGACACACCCTAACGAGGTATTATTGTCCTTACCTCACTTGATTTGATGAGACACACCCTATCGATGTATTGTCTTACCTCACTTGATTCGATGAGACACAACCCTAACGAGGTATTATTGTCTTACTTCACTTAATTCGATGAGACACCCCCCTATCGATGTAGTATTGTCTTACCTCACTTAATTCGATGAGACACACCCTATCGATGTATTATTGTCTTACCTCACTTGATTCGATGAGACACACCCTAACGAGGTATTATTGTCTTACTTCACTTAATTCGATGAGACACACCCTATCGATGTATTATTGTCTTACCTCACTTGATTTGATGAGACCAACAATTCCAAATGGCAGACAGCAGCAGATTGTTACAAAGAGTGCAAAACCAAAATAATCGTTCGGAATCGGTCCAGTAGCAACATGTGTAATTGCCTGATGGCCTGGTGGCTAGAACAGTGAGTAAAGAAACATTCCAGTCAGTAGATGGGAAATGATCATATAATTTTTTGGTGTTTGTAAAGTCAAAATATAAATTATGAAGAAATAAGCTAAGTAGCAATCTGAGCAACCCTCGCTGTGCAGTGATCACGCTTCTCAGTGTTAGAGTGACTTCTTCGGACGTCACCCCAAAGGTCACTCTGCAACCCCGTCACGTGAGTGTGTTTTATTACACAGTGCTATGGAGTTATCTTAACCCTCATGCCAAACAATTTTAGTCAGGGTCACTGGGCCTAGAGCTTTATATTTTGGGTCAATAAAATAAAATAAAAAAGGGAATGCATTGTTGGTCAAGTCTTTTTTTTTAATTATTATTTATTTATTTATGTTTTTCAAATAATGTGGTAACATTTACCGATCCAACTTCTTAAGTTGCAAAGAATACATATATATGAAAATTAGTCTCCTTGGCATCTAGATAATACAAGAATCAGAGTTGGTAGTAGAATACCATAAAACATAAAATCATAGATTTTAAAAGAAAACGGAGCATAGCTCTCAAAAATGAAAGGCGAAGTCACACTCTTCGTCAGTGCCCACGGTGTGACAAAGAGATGTAAGTCGAAATCAGTTACTGAAACAGACGAAAAACACGTCTGTTTCAAGGGCATATATAAGTCAAGTTCGTAAACCAAAGGTTTATTTATAGGGTTATGTATTAAAAGTAGCCGCTCAAACACTGCGAAGCGTGATTTTTGTACAACAAAAGTTACTGATCGTAGTGGGAGTGGGTGAATCATTTTGGAGGCCAGTCATCTTGGTGAGGGTGAATATTGCTTACTTGTTACAAGGTTGCAACTCTGCTCAAAAACTTCGTGACTCAGCAAGTTTATGAACCTTCAAATGTATATGTGAATTAAAATTGAATTTCTTTTATTTTCTTTACCTCATACTGCTCTCTTTCTCTCTCTCTCTCTCTCTCTCTCTCTCTTTCTCACGATTTTTTTTTTTTTTTTTTTTTTTGAGATGACGAGTGCAGTGTAAGGCGTTTGATAACTTCGAACCATACCTGTGGTACCTGGGGCGGTAGACAGTTTGTTGAGCTGCATACTGTGGAGGTTGTTGGGTAGGGTATGGGACATCATTTGGTTTTCTTGTACATGTAATTCAGAGGAACAGCTCCTGGCCCGCCCTCTACGTCGCACCCCTCGTTAGTGAAGCTCTCACCTATGATCCCGATGTCAAATCAAGAAAGGATTGAGATTCAGCTTTATATCAATAACATCAATGACACCTGCTCCTGTATACTTCCCAATCAATTTCCTTCCCCCTCCTTTTTTAAACTGCATTGACTAATCCTAAATCTAGCCTAAAATCCTATCACATCCTAATAATAAACATCTTTTTCGCGGAACTAAATCCAGCTTGGAAGACTATGTGATTAATAAATGCTATTTCCATTGAGATCGCAGCCTCTTTGTCATAGTCCCCATCTTTTTGGCAACCTAAACTTTTTTCAAAGTTTTAATTTCTTAAGCAATGTTTCCACTATCACGATTCGCGCCACGATTGAAATCGCGGTCTTAATCGTGGAGTAATCGTGGAGTAATCGTGGTGATCATACCAGATATCATCAGATCTTGAGGTCAATCGTGGCAATCGTGTTGACTGTAGAAAAAAAAATTGGACGGTTCAATAATTTTCGGCAATCGTGCTGATCGTAGAAAAATTTTGGACAGTTCAAAAATTTTCTCCGATTAATACGATTAAATATCAAACGTGATCATCGCATCAGATCGTATCAAAGCGCGACAGATCGTATCTAATCGTACTCTGATATTGTGGTTATCGGAATCATCCTTGGAAAAGACCAACGCATTTAGTTCTAAATGTAGAAAAAAAATTGGACGGTTCAACAATTTTCGGCAATCGTGCTGATCGTAGAGAAATTTTGGACAGTTCAAAAATTTTCTCCGATTAATACGATTAAATATCAAACGTGATCATTGCATCAGATCGTATCAAAGCGCGACAGATCGTATCTAATCGTGCTCTGAAATTGTGGTTATCGGAATCATCCTTGGAAAGATCAACGCATTTAGTTCTAAATGAAGCTTGTTGACAAACTATGCGTTCAATTACAAGATTGCTAATACAGTTGCTTTAAATGGCTGAAATGTTTCTCTAAGCGAAAGCATACTTCGAAAAAAGAGGTAAAATGGGATTTTCATTGCAAAACTTGTTTTCTGTGTAATAGCATATAAACTAGCCTAAGATTATGGGCTGTAAAATAATATTCTGAAAATTTATGGTATTTAAGTTATGTGAAAATATTCTTTTGGGAGGAGAAGGAGGGGTTGACAGACAAAAAATGATTGGGTAATGATGGGCGTGTAGGCCTACGTTTTCACCATATTTTGCTTTCAAGTGCTTGTTTATCGATCTAAACACAAGACAAAAAGTAAGTTCCCCCTAATACATATCTCTGTATTTTTTTCAATTAGGAACCCTTTCATGTAGCTCCCCTTCTCAGTTACATTTCCTGTAAAATTCAGGGCAAACCCAACAGTCACGCTTGAACACGACCTAAATGCAAATTGTCATTTTTTAAAGTTCACAAGCCTCGTGCCATGACTTTGATGCAGTGATATCTGAACATACTTAATTTTTTTTTCTAAGTTTAATTTCATGCAACATAAATTTTATTTGTTACCAAACCATACCGAATGAGTTGTGCACCAAATTTCATGCTTGAGTGAGCAAGAGACGAAAATGGCAAAAAACTGCAGTTTTTGTCATCTTTTTTGAATTTGATCTAATGCGGAGGAATTCATATTTGGAAGGGTGTGTGCAAAGTTGCGATCGATAACTATCAATTCACGGTTGAATGAACACTTAATAAAAACAAAATGTCACCATGTTGAAATTATGCAGTAATTTTGGTGCACTAAAAATCATATTGATAAAATTTTTAGCATGTTTATATGACCCTTGTACATTTATCAGTGATCTAATTTAAAGTTCGCGCTTCAATGAGCACGTGGAACTGGAAAGCCCACTTTTCACGTATTGAGCAAAATTCAAATGCTTCATTCATTTGGTTAATCATCATAAGTCTTCTTGAGGAGTTCCTCTGATTTGATTTCCATCGAAATCCCGATCTCTATACGCTTCAGTGAGCAAATGAGACGAGAAAATTATGCAAATGAGGAGAAAATTTAGCACTCTGTCCTTGCTCCGTGCAGCATCAGATACTAAATTTGGTGCAAGATCCGGTTAGTTAATGACCTCCTGAAGAGATGTGCCAATTTCCATGAAATAACTCGCAGTAGAATGAACATTAATCATCAATGAAAATAGGCCAATTTCACTTTTGTTAAAACTCTTCTCCCTGACTGTACATAGTGTCAGTGGGGGAGGAAATAAAAAATGACATCTGGCCTATTTTCATTGATGATTATTGTTTATTCTACTGCGATTTTTTTCATGAAATTTGTCACATATCTTCCTGAGGTCATTAAGTAACAGGATCTTACGCCAAATTAGCCTATGCGATCCGGCACGGAGCAGGGACAAAGCGCTAAACTTTCTCCTCATTTGCATAATTTTCTCGTCTCATTTGCTCACTGAAGCGTAAAAGGTCGGGATTTCGATGAAAATCAAATCAGAGGAACTCCCTGAAAAGACTTATCATGGTTACCCCAAAATTGAGTTTTATTCGATAGGTGAAAGAAGAGCTTTTCCAGTCCCACGTGCTCATATAAAATTTCTTTTAAAAGAATGACAAGTAACAGAAGAAATCAACTGAGAACTAAAGACTGACTACTCGTTTCAGTAGATACTATTAAAGGGGGAAAAAGTATGGAAAGATTTGCTTATTCGGAAACATGAACTTGAGATACTTTGAATTATAATAGTGAGGTATGACTATATATTGGTTGCGGTTTGTCATTATTTAAAAAAAAATATTAACAGATATACTAACTGGAATATTCGATATAATATAGTAAGCTTAATACATTACAATCTCCAAGGTATGGACAAAAATCCGAGAGAAATTTGGACTACTATGTTGAGATAAAATTATTTGTTTAAGTTATCATTGTAACAAAGAAGTAATACATGGTGTTTTCTCAATTATGACATACTATTATTTAGGACTGTTCTTCAAGTGACGAAGAAAGTTAGTGAAATTATATTAACATACAATGAGAGAATTTTCATTGAATTAAAAATTTGATATTCGTGTGTGTACATGTGTATCTGTAATCGATACTACATAGGCGACACAGTTTAATCTATTTTCCTAATTCGTACTTATCATGCTTATAGTTCAGGTTATCGGGTATTTAGCTTTCATTGCTCTTACAGATTATAATCACCCCAGATGAGTTCATCCTTTCAGCCATTCCATGTTCCAAGTGTTCCCATCAGAGCTTGAATTAAATAATTCCTTGTTTTAAAGATGTATGGCATGCAGCTGACCATAAAAGGGCTAGGTTAAAAATTAGGTTCAATTTACTCTATATGTCATGGTGTAGTGGTTCTGTCACTTGACTCTTAATCAAAGGGTTGAGGGTTCGAATCCCGGCCTGGCACTAACGTCTTTTGGCAAGACATTGATCCACATTTGCCACTCTCCACCCAGGTGTATAAGTGGGTACCCGGTAGGAAGAAATTCCTGTTAGCGCCTTGCATGGCAGCTCCTTCAGCCGGGGTAATAATATTAACTTTGTAGAGCGCAGTAGAGTATATGCATATAGTAGCTGCGCTATATAAATGGACCATATTATTATTATAACTATTATTATTATTATTATTATCATTATTATTATTATTATTATTATTATTATTATTATTATTATTGTTATTATTATTATTATCATTATTATTATCCAAATCATGATAACTGGCTCAAATTTTAGTCCCAACTGACACTTTTCACGCGAGTCACATTTTCATACAGGTGACTGACTTGCAACGAAAAGTCAAAGGATAAAGAAATTTACAGTACAGTAAGGTCAGAAATCTTCAATAGTGTCCCGTCACGGTAGTCACAAAATAAATAGATAAATAAATAAATAAAGAAATCTCCAACAAGCATGACTTTACATCAAAGATTTCTGTTAGCAATATGTGTGGTCAGTACATTGATTGAATAGGTAAAACAGAACAGGTCTGCAAAATAAGGTTTTCAAGTACTTAACCTTAACGATTTGAAATTTTGTATAAATGTCACGCGATTCATAATGAAATGGCTGCTTTGCACAGTAAATTGAAAAGGATGAGACTACTGCCATTCTATTCAGGTTGTTCTTAATTGCACTATACTTTGAACATCTGGCCTCGAGAAAAGACATGTATGATTTCAGTTGCTAGGAAAGAAAATCTTTTGAACCAATTTCAATCGGCAAGAATTCTACCTGGCAGCCATTATTCTCTATATCGGTGACAAGGCAGAGTATTTGTCTTTTTTTTTAATTGATGTGCTCTGTCAGTATCAAGATCGAAAGGAACCCCATGATCATCAATTTTTTGTCACGCTTCTTTAAAACACAAAGATCTGGCCTCAGATTTGTTTGAAAGCATGATATTGGGATGGTGGAGGCAGGAGAGTATCCTGTCAAGTTTGGAATGTCATGAAAGACTTTATTTTCGGGCTTGTCAGTTGTGCTTTCCGCGGCAAGACGTACAAAGTATTGCAAAATGTTATTGTGACGCCAAAGAAAAAATAAAGAAATACGCTGTCATCAGCATATAATAATAGTTTACAATCATTTACATAAATACACATATCATTGATATAACTCGTAAAGAGGATTGGGCCTAGAATTCTCTCTTGTGGAACGCCACATGTTATTGGTAGTAGTTTGGAATGTATATCATTAATTACTACCAACTGGTGTAGATTGGATAGGTATGATCTGAACCATGGTAAGCTCGCCTTACTGAATCCAATTATTTGTAATTTTTTTTCAATCGTATCTCGTGATTTACAGTATCAAAGGCTCTTTGCAGGTCAAGAAGCACCATACCAACGAAGTGCCCATGTGAGATTTCGATCCTCACATAATCTGTCTAGTAAATTAGACTTGTTTCTGTCGAATAGTCGTGACAAAAGCCAGACTGGAATATGTTTTCTTTGTAGTATGTTTTAATTTGAACATGAACTGATTTTTCCTAATTTTTGAAGCTACACTTAAAACATAATTGGTCTATAAATTCCAACATCTGTTTTTCTTTCTTTTTGTATA
Organism: Echinometra lucunter; assembly: GCA_029962745.1. Classification (NCBI taxonomy): domain Eukaryota; kingdom Metazoa; phylum Echinodermata; class Echinoidea; order Camarodonta; family Echinometridae; genus Echinometra; species Echinometra lucunter. The sequence goes on along the minus strand of CM057168.1, from coordinate 1,735,150 downwards.
GTGGTGTCACTTTGGCTATTTTCATATCACTCGTCATTATAGATAGAATAATTATAAAACACAGAGGCCTAAACAAAAATTTTTGCACCATCTTTTAAAAATTTAGCGGGAATCAGAGCTTACCCCGTTCCCTTTGATACGTTTAATTTGCGTAACTCATTGTACACAAATTATTTACTATTAACTGGTAACAGCTCAAAGCTATCTTCGATTACTCCTTTTTCTTCGTAAAATCCACGAACACAATCATTATCATCAGTGAAAAGATTATTGGATGGAGGTAGTTTGTTAGCTAAATTGGCAGCAACATTTGTGAAATAAGAATTGATATCATTGGCTATAGCCACTTTATCATGACATAATTGCCCATCGATACTTATGACAGTCTCTTGATCTCTACTTTTCTTTTTTTTTTAATCCTAAGCTTTCCAAATTCTGCCAGAGTCTCCTTGAATTTTGTGTGTTTTCTTCAATCAGGTTTTGCAAGTGCTCGAGCTTGGCCTTCCTTACTTTTCTTTGAACAAAATTTCGTAATGCTAGATATGATTTAGAGAGCGTTTCGTCTTTCGCGTTTTTCTTCATTTCCTTGTAAGCTGCGTTTCTCTAATAAGGGATAAAAATTTCTTTGTTCATCCAGATTTCTGTTCTTTTTGCTTTATCCTAACATGTTTCCGTGGTGCAAGCATGTTTAAAGTTGAAATAATTCATTTTGAAAATTCAATCATGCTTTATTTACATCTGTAAAATTAGTTATCAATGACCAGTCCACGAAAGATAGTTGGGTATTGCATGTTTCTTCGTCCTTTTCAAAGATCATGTCTGTTGTTCTGTGCTGACCAATATTACTGCATTCTTAGTATTTTTTTCTTGTGCAAAAAGTGAAGGAATGGTCGCTAATACCAAGATAAATTACACCCAGGGCCTTAGCTAGCGGGGGGGGGGGGTTCATCCCCCCCCCCCCTGCTCAGGATATCGTTGGTAAATCTGCGCTGCCGTCGGGAAAATGAAAAAGGGGGAGAGAAAAAAATGAGAAGGGAAAGAAAAAAGAAAGAAAAAGGGAGAAGACTGATGGATTGTTTCGTTTTTTTTGGCAAATAGACAACTGAATACATAATTTGGATATCTTCTATGTTTAAATGTATTTTGATGACAGAAATACACTCATTCTATGGAAAAGGGTGTATAAATTTTCTCGCTCGCTGCCCTCGCTCGTATATTATTCACATACGGGATGGTTTAAGAAAAGCAAAGAATTCGGCAAGGGAGGTTACCGAATACGTGATTTAGATATCTTACTGGCCTAAGTGTATTTTGACAAAATAGCATGAAAAAGAGTGCATAGTTTTCCTCGGTCGATGTGCTCGCTCGTATAATATTTAGATACATGATAGTTTTTGAAAGTGAACGAATTCGGCAAGTGACGTGACAAAATGTATAATTTAGATACCTTTCGGCTCATCGTGTATTTTGATGAAGAATGAATAATCACCTCAACCATGAAAAGGAGTATATATTTTGCCATCGCTCGCTTCGCTCGCTCATATAATATTCAGATACAGGATAGATTTTGCAAGCAAGGTGACCGAATATACGATTTAGATATCTAATACTGGCCAAAGTGTATTTCAACGAAATAACATGAAAAAGGTGTATATTTTTTCCTCGCTCGCTGCGCTCGCTCGTGCAATATTCAAATATGAGATCGGGCAAGCGAGGTGAACAGATATATAATTTAGATATCTTTTCGGCCCATCATGTATTTTGATGAAGAATAGTCACCTCAACCATGAAAAGGAGTACATTTTTCCTCGCTCGCTTCGCTCACTGGTATAATATTTAGATAGAGGATAGTTTTTGAAAGTGAACGAATTCGGCAAGTGAGGTGACTAAATGTATAATTTAGATACCTTTCGGCCCATCGTATACTTTGATGAAGAATAATCACCTCAACCATGAAAAGGAGTACATTTTTCCTCGCTCGCTTCGCTCACTGGTATAATATTTAGATACAGGATAAATTTTGAAAGCGAACGAATTCGGCAAGTGAGATGACTAAATGTATAATTTAGATACCTTTCGGCCCATCGTATACTTTGATGAAGAATAATCACCTCAACCATGAAAAGGAGTACATTTTTCCTCGCTCGCTTCGCTCACTCGTATAATATTTCGATACAGGATAGTTTTTGAAAGCGAACGAATTCGGCAAGTGAGGTGACTAAATGTATAATCTAGATACCTTTCGGCCCATCGTATACTTTGATGAAGAATAATCACCTCAACCATGAAAAGGAGTATATTTTTCCCTCGCTCGCTTCGCTCGCTCCTATAATATTTATATACGGGATATTTTTTGAAAGCGCACGAATTCGGCAAGTGAGGTGACTAAATGTATAATTTAGATACCTTTCGGCCCATCATGTACTTTGATGAAGAATAATCACCTCAATCATGAAAAGGAGCTATATATATATATATATATTTTCTTCGCTCGCTCCGCTCGCTCGTATAATATTTAGAGACAGGATGGTTTTGAAAGCAAATGAATTCGGCAAGCGAGGGGACAAAAATAATCTAGAATTCTGATAGGCCCATCGCATATTTTGATGAAGAATTCTCACTTTTACCATGATAAAGAGTATATTAATTTTTCCTCGCTTGCAAGCGAGGTGACCGAATAGGCTATTTAGATATCTTATTGTTCAAAATGTATTTTGATGACAAAATACATTCAGTCCGCAAGTCCGTATGCCAATGCGCAAATACGTCAGATTTATCCAAGTCGTCTCGTGAATAGCACAACAAAGAGTGTATATTTTTTTTCTCACTCGCTGCGCTCACTCGTATAATATTTAGACACAGAATGTTTGGGGAAAGCGAATGAATTCTGCAGGCGAAGTGACCAAATTTATGGTTTAAATATCGTATAGGTCCATCTCGTATTTTGATGAAGAATCATCTCTTCTAAGATGAAAAGGAACATCATTTCCTTGCTCGCCTCGCTCGCTCATATAAAAATCACCAAATGTGGTTGAAATTGAATGAAAATGTGTATGAGAGACGAAGGAAAATGTGATAGAGGCACACAATTGAATGTGCCCCATTTAGACGGTTTAAGTAATAGATGTTGGTCGTCAGTAATCGGGGACAATGTTTGTCGGTAATCAGTGGCCTCTACACCCCCCCCCCCCTGAAAAAGGTCTAGCTACGCCCCTGATTACACCGTGCTGTAACTGAGGACGGTCACGTGCTTTACTCTTTAGATATTACCAATTGATATCTTTGATTTCAAGAGACCTCGCATTGTAGTTTGCAAACAATCAAACAATGGTGAGGCAAATAGAAATTTATCTACTGCTTCCCTCAGAGAGAAAGAATTTCTCTCTCTCTCTCTCTCTCTCTCTCTTTGTTTTTCCTTTTCGTATCTTTCTCTAGACAATACTCATCTAATTTTTGTCCTATAATTCTCTCAGAAATTCAAGCCCTCTCCTTTTAATTCATACTCCTTTTCTCATGGTGCTTGAGTTATTTTTCTGCTAATTTCGCTTTCTCTTTCGTTATCACCTTGAGCAAACCTCTTTGTAGATTGATCACGCTTTGCAATGATCGAGGAGGCGAAACCACAATAACTTCTATCGAGGTCGATGTATTTAGACGCTCAACGCAATCGTAATTTTAAAACCCCGAAAAATTTCACAGGAAAAGACAGAAAGGCAAAGCTAGGAGAATAAAGAACTACATAAGGATGATAGAAAGACAATCACAGACGAGAGAATAGCATAAGAAAAACGAGATGAATAGCATAAAACAAAGAATAACAAAGGGAAAGACAGAAATAAGATATGATTAAAACAAAAGAATATAAGGAAAGATAGAAAGATAAAACAATAACATAAGGAAAGATAGAAATGAAGATAGAAGGAGAAAGCAAGGGATAACTTATGGAAAGATAGTGATGAAGATAGGAAAACAAAGAATAACATAAGAAAATCTCGAAAGAGAAGAAAATGGAAGGAATAACAAAGAATAAAATAAGGAAAGATAAAGATAAGAGAAAACGAAGAATAACATAAGGAAGGATGGAAAGAGACGAAGATAGAAGGAATAACAAAGAATAACAGAAGGAAAGGTAGAAAAGAAAATAGAAGGAAATAATAAAGAATAACAAGAGAAGACGGAAAGAGAAGAGGATAAAAGGAAAACCAAAGAATAACATAAGAAATAGACTCGAAATAAAGAACAGCATAAGGAAAGATAGAAGGATAAAAAACAAATAATAACATAAGGAAAGATAGAAAAGAGATAGGAAAAACAAATAATAATATAAGGAAAGTCAGAAAAGATAGAAGGAGAAAACAAAAAATAGCATAAGAAAAGACCGAAAGAGAAGAAGACAAAAGGAAAAACAAAGAAAGCATCAGAAAGATTTAGAGACGAAATAAGGTAGCTTAAACAAAGAATAACATAAGGAAAAATTTTAAAAATGATAAAACAACAAATAACATAAAAGTAGAAAGAAAAAAGGGAATGAAGGAAAAACAAAAAATAGCATAAGAAAAGATAGAAAAGAAGATGTAAGGATTAAAACAAAGAGTAGCATAAGGTATATTTAAAAAGGTATATTTAAAATGGAACGGGAAACCTCCCCCCCCCCCATATGCATACATGGTTGATTGTCTCTAGGTCCAAGAAGCAATCACCCACTCTAGTGTATGTTTTTAGAATACTGAGAACAAAGCTTGTAGTATAAAAATGGTCAGTTATTGATGGAAATATTAAATATATCTAAAGTTTTTTTTTTTCTATGCTCTAGTAGTTGATACTAGCCGGAAGCAATTTCCATTTTTCATCTGTTGAATAAATTGTTACTGCAGCTGCTGCCGTTGGCGAAATTTACTTCTGGGACGCAAATTATTATGGGTAAGCAGAACAAGCTTCTCTTAAACTTAAAGCGAGGTAAAAGTACGATGCAGGCACTTCCAGCGTTACGGACATTACATTTCATACGATTTTTGCAACTTCAAAAGATTATCAACATATATGATGTATTTATATATATATATATATATATATATATATATATATATATATATATATATATATATATAAAACAACAAATAATTCATGTGAAAACCAGGAGGTTGGAGTATGACATTCCCAAAAGAGCAGAAGGTGACTGCGTGTCTTTATTTCAATGGAAGGGTGCACCACTTATCACTTATGCATGACAAAAAACCACCGATATTACCAAGTGACCCTTGAAAGGTTTATATAAGAAGTAGAAATGTACAAGTACATAAGATTGCTGTCAATGTTTCTCATACAATAAACATTACTATGTAAATTAGACTTTTAAAGACAAAATTAGAATGACAGTCCGGCTGCTCATAAAACATAATGGACTCTTCGCCCCACTAGTTGAGTATTATTTGTCAGTACAGAGCATCATAATGAGTCATGTTAGTGGAGGCTAATCGCCCGTCACATAGCCACACCCTATGCAAATGTCAGACACTTGATAAGGGGCGAGACCTCTAAATTACTGATTTACAAAATAAAGAAGTTTTGTTACATACAAATGCCTACTAGAATATCACTACTCAACCGTTTGGTATGCCAGTGTTTAACTCAACAATCTAGGTCGATCATATAAAAAATTGAAATGGTAATAGTGATAGCGCAATTTCCACGTGTTGCTTTATTTGGCGCACGAGAGGTGGGCTTGAGAATACAAATTCACGCTAAATCATGTAAATTAGACGAGTTTGATGAGCAGCTGGCTATTCATCTGTAAGAGTAGATCCAAGCATGGCAACAGTGATTACGTAAATATAAAGAGCACTGTTACTTGACAGAGACCTGTCTACCAAAGAAAATGTGAGCAATTTTGATACACCAAACATCGTCGAAAAAATAGACATTCAAGTATGAGATCCAGACCTTTGAATTATACATAAAAATGTACCATTCGTCAACAATTTGAATAAAAGTTGTACAAGTGATTTGCATATTATTTGTTACAGATTTTTAACTATCAAAAGACAGCTTGCATACTATAGACGAATGTTACCCAACAAATTGGCAAAGAGTTGGGGTTAAACCTATCTATTCATTAAAGCCAATTGTAATATACTTGACCCGATTGTAAGAATGTTCCAAGTGTTAAATATAAGAATTCAAACATGATTAGATGAAGAAAGGATAAATAACAAATGATTTCCTCTTTTTTTCGTTATTTTCACCCTATTTTCCTTTTTATTTCTTTTTAGACATTGTCATACTAAATACTTACCGCATTATATTGACCAGCCATTAATAAAGAACAAATTCAACTGATAGAGGGACGGCTCATGCACAATAACGGATCCCTTACCCCGCCTGACGAGCACTTCTTATTGGCATAGAGCAGTGAGAGTACCGTAAAAGATGGAGGTTGGTCAGCCGTGGCGTAACCACGCCCTTCTAATGTCAAACATGTGAATGCGGGTGCAGGAGTTTTGTAAATGGTTTATTTGCAAAATAAAGAAGTTTGTTGCTAAAGGCCCATTTCTGTTAGCATAAAAATACCCACTGAAGCATTTTTGTATGCAAATGTAAGATTTACAAATCATGTCAATCGTCAACGAATTTTAAATGGTGAACTATAAAATTGTTTAATTCCCACATGTTGCTTTGTTTGGACAAAATGGGGAAAATTTGGGGCACAAAAAGGCGGGCGTGGGAATACAAAATCACGTGTACTCCAATGTGCCAGTGAGCAGCTAGCTCATCATGTAGGTGAGAGTGAACAATCCAAACAATTAGACATTCATAAAGCGTTTACATAGAGCGTGATTTTCACTATTCCTTTGGTTAAAAAAGAAAAGAAAAAAGAAAATGCGATACACTAAAGATGGCTGGAAAATAAGCTGCCAAGATTGAGATTCAGATCTGTATTGTCTTGTACGTACCACTTGTCAACAAAAATGTTTTAAGTATACAAGCGATTGGCATGTTATTACTGATCTCTTGAGTGATCCAGCGCGGTGTGTATTTAATTGACCCGTTAGGTATTGTGGTATATATACATGAGGAAAAAGTTAAGAAATTAGACATATCTGAAAGAAAAGCGAGTAATGAAACAAGTATTAATATCTTTTCTACTTCCATTGTTATTTTTATAGAGATTGCCACGAGAGTAAAGGAAATATTATCCAAGCAGACTCACGTCGGCTAAGTCTAAGTCTTTTACATTACACAAGGTACCAATAGGAGCGAATAATCGATTGGCATGTTGGGGCTTTGACATACAGCAAGCGGTATAAATATCATTCATGCAACCAGATTTATTTTTGTCTAAGTGAAATAAGGAGGAAAGTAGAATTTAAAAAGACATTTAGAGTGTAAATATTCAAATGTCTAATATGGTCTTTTGGCAAAATTTCATGGTTAAAGTGTGATCTAAGTAAAGAAAAATCTTAGCATACATTCTAAAATAAATAAATAAATCACAGTCCATTACAAGTATACTACAAACATTCTAAGCAAACTAGGGCTTTGACACACAGCAAGCGGTACAAAAATTAATCATGGAGCCAGGTTAAATTTGTGTCAAAATGAAGGGAGAGGGGTGGATTTAAAAATGTCATTTTGAGTACAAATACTCGAGTCTGAAATGGTCTATTGGTAAAATTGTATGGTTAATGTGTGATCTCTGGGAAAGACAAATCTTGGCATATATAAACCAGAGTCAAAGTTCATTACAAGAATGTTACAAGAATTCTAGGCAGTTATCGTCGACATTATTGTGTTTTAAACAAGTTGAAAGACATTTGATAGTTATGATATATGCTAAGTATACATTTTAAGAATAGCAAGTTTGAACATAAGCAGCAGGAATACCAACTTGAAGAGCACTACAGTATCTGAAGGGATGAGAAAAAAATAATAAATCAGGGAAACAGTTTTTCCACCTTTCCTGCATAAAAAGGGTATCTTCTATGAAACCTGCTGTAGTTCTGATTAAAAAAAAAAAACAGTAAAAACTACTGCCAAAGAAGGGAGGTGGCACCTCTAAAACACGAATCAAAGTTCGATACGAGGTAGCTTCAAAAATGTTAAAGCAATTTATAAGCCTGCTTAGACACAAACTGCTTATCCCATAACTCGATAAAGAAACATATAAAGAATCATGATTGTATATAACGAACAGTGTTCAGACACACATCCTTAACTCTTTATAGAAAATATTGTGTAGGATCTCAGTTTTCAGTTTGGTGATGTTATGTCCAAAAAGCTTTTTTTAAAATGAATTATGCAAATTCTTAAAATTCCCTGGTGTGATATCATATTTTAGCTTTTTATTTGAATCTAGAACAAACTTGGGTTAAAACACAGAGTGCTATAAATACTTGTACATCTAAAACGTTACGGACATTACACTTTGAGAGAGATTGAAATGATAAACTTCGTTTTGGCCATTTTTCTGAAAAGAATTATTTTCTTGTGAAATCCAGTAGGATGATGTAAAAAGGAGCCCTCAGCTTTATCGTAGCATAGAAATAATTGCTTGAAAGTCATTTTATAGTGACAATATTACCTTCAGCTGGATGATGTAAAAAGGAACACTCAGCTTTATCGTAGCATAGAAATAATTGCCTGAAAGTCATTTTATAGTGACAATATTAACTTCAGCTGGATGATGTAAAAAGGAACCCTCAGCTTTATCATACCATAGGAATAATTGCCTGAAAGTCATTTTATAGTGACAATATTACCTTCAGCTGGATGATGTAAAAAGGAACCCTCAGCTTTATCATACCATAGGAATAATTGCCTGAAAGTCATTTTATAGTGACAATATTACCTTCAGCTGGATGATGTAAAAAGGAACCCTCAGCTTTATCATAGCATAGGAATAATTGCCTGAAAGTCATTTTATAGTGACAATATTACCTTCAGCAGGATGATGTAAAAAGGAACCCTCAGCTTTATCGTAGCATAGAAATAATTGCCTGAAAGTCATTTTATAGTGACAATATTAACTTCCGGAGGATGATGTCAAAAGGAACCCTCAGCTTTATCTTAGCATAGGAATAATTACCTGAAAGTCATTTTATAGTGACAATATTAACTTCAGCAGGATGATGTAAAAATTAGCCCTCAGCTTTATCGTAGCATAGGAATAATTGCCTGAAAGTCATTTTATAGTGACAATATTACCTTCAGCAGGATGATGTAAAAAGGAACCCTCAGCTTTATCGTAGCATAGAAATAATTGCCTGAAAGTCATTTTATAGTGACAATATTAACTTCAGGAGGATGATGTAAAAAGGAACCCTCAGCTTTATCTTAGCATAGGAATAATTACCTGAAAGTCATTTTATAGTGACAATATTAACTTCAGCAGGATGATGTAAAAATGAACCCTCATCTTTAACGTAGCATAGGAATAATTACCTGAAAGTCATTTTATAGTGACAATATTAACTTCAGGAGGATGATGTAAAAAGGAACCCTCAGCTTTATCTTAGCATAGGAATAATTGCCTGAAAGTCATTTTATAGTAACAATATTACCTTCAGCAGGATGATGTAAAAAGGAACCCTCAGCTTTATCGTAGCATAGAAATAATTGCCTGAAAGTCATTTTATAGTGACAATATTAACTTCAGGAGGATGATGTAAAAAGGAACCCTCAGCTTTATCGTAGCATAGAAATAATTGCCTGAAAGTCATTTTATAGTGACAATATTAACTTCAGCAGGATGATGTAAAAAGGAACCCTCAGCGTTATCATAGCATAGGAATAATTACCTGAAAGTCATTTTATAGTGACAATATTAACTTCAGCAGGATGATGTAAAAAGGAACCCTCAGCTTTATCTTAGCATAGGAATAATTGCCTGAAAGTCATTTTATAGTAACAATATTACCTTCAGCAGGATGATGTAAAAAGGAACCCTCAGCTTTATCGTAGCATATAAATAATTGCCTGAAAGTCATTTTATAGTGACAATATTAACTTCAGCAGGATGATGTAAAAAGGAACCCTCAGCGTTATCATAGCATAGGAATAATTGCCTGAAAGTCATTTTATAGTGACAATATTAACTTCAGCAGGATGATGTAAAAATGAACCCTCATCTTTAACGTAGCATAGGAATAATTACCTGAAAGTCATTTTATAGTGACAATATTAACTTCAGGAGGATGATGTAAAAAGGAACCCTCAGCTTTATCTTAGCATAGGAATAATTGCCTGAAAGTCATTTTATAGTAACAATATTACCTTCAGCAGGATGATGTAAAAAGGAACCCTCAGCTTTATCGTAGCATATAAATAATTGCCTGAAAGTCATTTTATAGTGACAATATTAACTTCAGCAGGATGATGTAAAAAGGAACCCTCAGCGTTATCATAGCATAGGAATAATTACCTGAAAGTCATTTTATAGTGACAATATTAACTTCAGCAGGATGATGTAAAAAGGAACCCTCAGCTTTATCGTAGCATAGGAATAATTGCCTGAAAGTCATTTTATAATGACAATATTAAAGAAATTTTCTTTCGTTAGTAACATACAAAGAAATTCATCATATAACTTTACCGCTTGGTATGGTTAAACAACATTTTTTGTGTGTGTGTGTGTGTGAACACCAGGTTAGACAGACATCAATATTGCAGTGTAGAATCGAAAATATTTCTTGCAATCATGACCAGCTATGTCTTTTGCTACTGTGTGTAGTCTCCGTAACGATTTAAAAAAATGAATTATGGACATTCTAAAAAGAAAAAAAATGCTTGATATATTGTGCGATATCATATCTTAACTGTGCATTTGAATTTAGAACAAAATTGGACCAAAACACAGTGTGCTATGAAAACTTTTCTAAAACGTTACGGACCTTACACTTTGAGCGAGGTGGAAATGATGAAATTTGTTTGGGCCATTTTCAAGAATTTTTCTCTTTTTTTCGGTATCCAGCAGGATGGCGTCCTCAGCTTAATCCTAGCATTGGAATAAGTGCCTAAAAGTCATTTTATACTGAAAATACATGAAAATCACATTGAATTTTACTGCAGTGTCTTTGAAGAAACACTTTATTTCAGTAGCTGAAAAAAAAACTTTTTGTCTTTTCTGAATTAGACGAGGTTTCTTTTCTTATATCAATTTGATATGACCCTTCCCGAATACTTTTCACTGTAAAACAACGTTGCTCCTTGATTTTCATTTTTTCACACTTGGGTAACATTTTTCATGGAATTTCCCATGCACTTTTCAATTAGTCTAAAAGTTGATTAGCGACTCAGTATGCTGGAAAAAATCCAAATTAAGGATTGCTTTTAAGACCAATTAATAATCTGTTATTTTCGTGTGTAGAATTCAATATTAGAACAAAATCGAAATCTTACCAGATGACATGTTGTGTTCCAATCGTGGTATATGATGTCTGTCAATTTACACGATGTGTATTATACTATTCAAACAATGAACAGTCTAGACGGACAAGTGTGGTGATAATACATCCATGCAGAATGGCATACAACCACGATGTTTAGATTTTATATTGAACGCTTCATTTCCTTGTCACGTGATTCGTATCGTACTTAATGACCTAAAGGTGGATTTTTTTTTTTTCCAGAAGTTTCTGGACGATTCCATGATTAAGTGGACATCACCCTAAACATTACTTTTGCTCTTTCTCAGATTCAGGTCAGTTTCATGGGTTATAATTCATACGGAAATTATAAATGCAAAGGGGTTGCATAATCACCCCCCCCCCCCAAAAAAAAAAAAAAAAAAAAAAAAAAAGAAAAATTGTTCCAAGTCTCTCCTTATAGTAGAATCCGAACCATACAAAAACTTACATATATGGGACTAAACACGGTTTTTTTCGATTTAGAAGGAAACCATCGGTTCTTTTTTTTTAATACTTCGATTGGATAATCTCAAGAACATTGTTTCTCACCAAATTAAAAGAAAATAGTACAAAATAAGACGCTGAAAAGGTATAAAAATCTAAAATATGTAGTGCTGGACAAATTATAACATAATTACGTGACTAAACTAAGATTTTGGGGCCTACTTTAAAAAGTAGACAGGAAAACTTTAAATTTTTGTGGATAAACATTTGTCATCATATCAGAAGTAAAGCTGATATGGCTCTAAGTTTGAGGTACAACACAGCAGGGAAGAATATTTTCAAAAGCATTGCTCATTTTTTGTGTCTTTTTCTGTTACGTAACTAACCACGGTCAAAAGCTTTCATTACAGCTTCGGCATTATCTTGCTTTTTATTTTTTATGTATTGTAGACCTTGGGTTGAAGAATATGTTGCTTCAAGATTAGGACTTGAAACGAAATGGATTTTTATGTTGCTGTATCAAAAAGTATGAACATTTGCTTAAATGTTTAACGTTACTAATCATGGAATTGCCCTTTTGCATTTATTGGAAATCAAATAAAAAAAATTGGATACATTAATTAAGTTTCTGGACAATTCCATGATTAAGTGGACATCACCCTAAACATTACTTTTGCTCTTTCTCAAATTCAGGTCAGTTTCATGGGTTAAAATTCATACGGAAATTATAAATGCAAAGGGGTTTCATACTCACCCCCCCCCCCCCCCAAAAAAAAAAAAAAAAAAAAGAAAAATTGTTCCAAGTCTCTCCTTATAGCAGAATCCGAACCATACAAAAACTTACATATATGGGACTAAACACGTTTTTTTCGATTTAGAAGGAAACCATCGGTTCTTTTCTTTTTAATACTTCGATTGGATAATCTCAAGAACATTGTTTCTCACCAAATTAAAAGAAAATAGTACAAAATAAGACGCTGAAAAGGTATAAAAATCTAAAATATGTAGTGCTGGACAAATTATAACAAAACTACGTGACTAAACTAAGATTTTTGGGCCTACTTAAAAAAAATTGAGAGGAAAACTTTAATTTTTTGTGGATAAACATTTGTCATCATATCAGAAGTAAAGCTGATATGGCTCTAAGTTTGAGGTACAACACAGTAAGGAAGAATATTTTCAAAAGCATTGCTCATTTTTTGTGTCTTTTTCTGTTACGTAACTAACCACGGTCAAAAGTTTTCATTACAGCTTCGGCATTATCTTGCTTTTTATTTTTTATGTATTGTAGACCTTGGGTTGAAGAATATGTTGCTTCA
>CM057168.1:1700793-1721485 GCA_029962745.1 Echinometra lucunter | reverse complement strand
TTTGGTTCGACAGGTAGAAAAATTTCCTTACTATTAACATGACTAAAGCCAACTCGCCACTGCACGACATTAATATGAAATGTATCATTAGATCCATACCTCTCTCGTATTTTGGTAACACTTTCATGCGTCTAATTCCTCACCAGAATTGATGTAGCCATGTCATACTAAAGTAATAAAATAAAATAAAAAATCATTTTTCTTGAAAATAAAGGAAATGTAAAATTCTGTGTACAAAATGAATGGAGAGTTGTCCACGATGACATCACGGATAATGGCAAAATGCCAATTGAAGGATCCCAATAATAAGGATTACTCAAACTTTCAAAGTTCATAACTCTTGAACAGCTTGTCCGATTTTCCTCAACTTTCAGTGTTTACTCTTCTTGTTCTTCTGCATTCATTGGAAAACATTGATGTCTGTGTTGCATTTTTCCTTTAAGCATTTTAAGTTTCACATGCTTACAAAAAGGTTATCTCATCTCTTTCTTCCTTTCTTTCTTTCTTTCTTTCATCACACATCTGTCCGTTATAGGTGAAAAATCGATTGCAGCAGTTGGAGACTTCGCTGGAGCAGCGATATCTTTCAGACTGAAAGCTAGACGTGTGGATCTTGGGCTGGATGTATATTGGTGGTGGGTGACAGTGGGGTATTGCTCTCGTTGTGACATGTGTCTACGTAGAGACTTCATGTGTAGCTGCTTGTAATGCTGGTAACATGTGACGGACTATAGAAGCCACAGCGGAGCCTTGCATATGACCACCGATGTCAAATAAAAAATACAATGAGAGAAGCGAAGTTTAAATACAGTAAAAGGAATAATAAGCCATTTCAACTGTTAGGCCATGACCCGAATGAAATACAAATATACCACAGATATTTTAAACATGGAGAGAGGTCTTCTTCTTCTTCTTCTTTTGTGAAGTCACTTTGAATAGTTACTCCCAAGGGATAGAGTTGCCTCATGATTTTATTTTCCCTTATAAAAGAATACTTACCCCTGGATATCATGGAATGTACCAAGGATGCACAATTATTAGCACATCAGATATTCGTTCCATTGGCCCTATTCAGGTTTAACTGAGAATGTGGTCTAAATCTGTGGTTTAACTATGGATAGCCAAATGTGTCACAAATCTCACACAGTAGATGTTCAATTTATCAGCAATTTGACACTCAATTTGACACTCAAACTATTAAAAACTGTCTGGGAATGATAAGGAAAATAGTTTTCTTCACCATTAAAGAATGAAAAAGAGCCAAGTATAACATATGAAACATAGAGTGTAACCAAAGTTTTGATATTTTTGGCTACCCATAATTTTAGTCCATGGCTTAAGTTGAACCGGAGTTCGGAATACGGGCCAGTGGGCTTTATATTATTTGCTCATGCTCAGATTGTATCTATGAACTTGCTTATTGATCAGGAGTTTGTAGGAGTTTAGAAATAAGATAAAAATAGATAATCTTTGTCTTTCTTAATTTGTTTTTGGAAAAAGTATAGTTAAGTTGTTCATTCATATTATATGCTATCAAGACTTTAACTGCTGTAATTCTGAATGCTTATAAAATTCAGACGAAGAAATGTTTTATGTAGCCTCATAGATTAGTTATTATGGAAGGTTAAAATATATTAGGTCTATAGGGCTACACAATTAAGGGAAATTTCTATAATTACCAGATCGATTGAACTTTTGATGACCTAAGATCAAACAAGCCTGGGTCAATATTCAAATTTCATCTCAGACATGTCAGATGAATTAGATGCTGCATACAAATCTACATTCAATAGACTTTCAAATGGGAGCTTTTGAGAACCGTCATTTATTGCTTCTATGCACCTTAAAAGGCGTATAGAAGCAATTTTACCAGGGAGTGGCGTCTCTTGCAGAGCATTATAATCTGTTTATCTTTTCTAATTATGCGAGGTGAGCAAGAAATTGAACGGTTTGATCGGTCATTTTAAAACTGTTAAAGAATCATTTCAAGTATAGTTCTTTCCCGTTAGTTTTCTATAAGCTTACTGTTCGTGTTCTAATTGATGCATTCATTTATTTGTTTCACGTAGTTGTTAACTTTCTCTTATTCCAGTGTTTTTGAGTAGCTCTTTTTTGTTAAGATTGGCCTTCAACCAAAATGTTGACCGGACAGTGGAAAAGAATAAAACATTCCCCAAACTCCCCATGGTCAGTCCACACCCTTTAAATTAACGTAGAACGTTGGTTACGTGACGCCAAAAATTGAGACGAGAAATTCCGTCCTGTTAACGTTTTACGCTTTAAGGGAATAATGCTTATTTCATATAATGATGAGCAAAAAAAAAAAAAAAAAAAAAAACCACACACACACAAAAAACGTTCTTCATTTGCCCGTGTTATTCAAGATAATAGATACAAGTACAAATTATGGAATAAAGTTGCTTGATTTATGGTCAGCACATTTTAAATAATTATAAAAACCCATCCTCCATTGTTTTGTTAACACAGAAATACCCCAGTGAAGTGAAAAGGACACTTTGCACTTCAATGTTATCATGACTCTCAGTTTTTTCATTTATTTTGTTGTTGTTTTGTCAATAAAACATTTTTCAAGACATTCGTTATGGTCGCATGTAATGTTATCTTTATAACACAGTTACTGTAGAAGAGTGTCGCCCTCTGGCGCTCGCATCATATCTACCCCCCCCCCCTCTCTCTCTCTCTCTCTCTCTTCACTCTCTTTATCTACTCCGTGTATTGTTCCATATATGTTTGTGTTTGTTTCAACATTAATTCTCTATCCCTCATTCTCGATTCACTTGCAACTTTCCCTTCCTGTATCAGCCTCTTTTCTCCATCGTTCACCCCCCCTCGCTCTCTCTTTCTCTCTCCTAACTCTATACCCCGTCCTTTTTGTTGTTGGTGTTGCTGCTCTTAGCTAGGTATAAATTTCTTTCATTTTGATTATGTTTTCTGTTGCGTCATAAGATTAAAAATATTATTTACTTGATAAGAATATTTATTTTCTTCTGTTTAAATTTTTTATAATGAACCATGTTGCAGGTGACAAAATGACAATAGCGATGAAAACGTGGGGGGGGGGGGGGGGGGGTAACGTATTCAAATCAATATTGACAGACCTATATGCATTAATAGTTAGAGGAGTTTACATAGCTTGCTAAATGGTCTACTTTATGTTTACCTCACGTAACTGAAGGATCAAGCTTAAAAAAAAAATATTCTATGACTCGGTCATGTGATTTTCAGTGCACTTTGAATGATTTCCAAATTAATTTAACCACTTTCTTCATAATATTTTTTCCCGAAATTCCATATAGTTTGCACTGGATACAACTTGAAACATTTACATTGTTTTTTTTACAAAAATAGCTCACGATGATATAAAACAAACGAGATGGTACACACACAAAAAAATTGACTCGGTAAATATACACATGGTAGAGAGAGGATGAGAGAGAGAGAGAGAGAGAGAGAGAGTGAGAGAGAGAGGAGAGAGAGAGAGAGAGAGAGAGAGAGAGAGAGAGAGATGGAGAGACAAGGTTGAATACAATACATGTACACATCTCACAAAAAGTAACTAACCACTTTGTCTTTTGATCACAGCTCAAATAATATGTTGTAATGTCTTTATTTCAAAGAAAAATAGTTTATATGTATAGCTGAACAGAGTATATAATATAAGAAAAGCAATAAAAACCAGGTCCATGGTATGTACATTAAAAAATGAGAGGACAAAATATACACAAAGCAATGACTGCAGAGCATTCATACGATAAAAAAAAAGGTTGCTGTAAGGCTACTTGCATTAGTATTTAAGATAACGAGTAATGGTAGCAGACTTCTCTCCATGAACAAAGATAAGCAAAATTGACATTAACAATAGAACATATATTATTGCTTTATATGGTTTACGTGTTGAACGATAATAAGGATAAAACTTAGGGAAGGGAAGAAGATGCTATAGGTACAACTTTTAACAACTTTTAACAGAATGTGAAAGAAAATTTAATTCCAAACATTTTGACACTTCATTTGATGAAGCAATGGATGTCCGGCAAGGAAAAGTGTTATTTTTAAAGGATGCATAGTGTGTTTGTCCGGTAAGATGCCATCTCTCATTTTCTCACAACCTAGGCATCCTTTTGGGCGCTGACACTTTTCCTTGCCGAACATCCATTGCCTCATGCATTTGGAATAACTTTGATTGGCACATGTTTTGACTGTCATTAATTTTATACACCACGTCTGTGTTTTCGTTTATACCCTATGTAGTCCGAAAAACAAAGAGATGAAGTTGACAACCAGAAATCAATATCAATAAGGATTGCTGCAACTTTCATTTTGCGGGTATTTGCATATAAATCGTCGTTGTGCTCAAATTCTTTATTCGATTTTAACAAATGAAGTGTAAAAATGTTTGGAATTAAATTTTCTTTCAAATTCTGTTAAAAGTTGTCCGATACGACACACCATGATATTTGAGCTATGATCAAAAGACAAAATGGTTAGTTACTTTTTGTGAGGTGTGTATTTAGACGGAGGCAGACGGAATCGTTAAACGATAGTATCGGACAGGGCCTTGAAAGTATTATTATATATCACAATTGAGCCATTCATACACAAACCCCATGATTTTCCATTTACTACATTAGTGGGATTCATACAGCAAAACGTTAACATAAAGTTAAGGAAACAATAGGAATAAAAAAGGATTAAAATTTCTTTTCTCGATCAGGAATGTGTACACACAAGTTCCTATTTTAATTTGTGGAAGGCAGACTGTGGTAAAATGTTAAGAAACCACTGATCGGGTGATTTAACGGCGCATTTAACAAATAAACCCTCATCGGGTATTTTTCTCTGCTCTTGCCGTAGTGTGTCTCTACCACAGACAAATCAAGGACTATAGAAGAAAATAGCACACGCGGATAAGCCTAATTTGCCATTATCAGGGACATCATCATCATTCAGTGCAAGCGTATTTGGGCACCACCCCTTCGGTAACATTTCATTGCCTCCAAAGCCCCATTAGGATTCAATATCGATATCAGTACTTTGCTAGAGGTACCATAGTCCAGTGGTTTGAGGCGCTTGACTGAAGACGCGAGGGTCGGGGGTTCGATGCCCGGTACCGAACTATGCCCTTGAGTAAGGCATTTTATGTGCATTTCTCTTTTATCGTACATTAAATAAATGAAGTGCTATAGGCACATTCATACCAATGTGTGCATGTGTGTCTTAAAAGAAAATATATGCTGATTTAACCTTTCTTATGAGCATGCGTTTCGTCCACTGATCCCGATTTCTTGTGTTTGATGCCCGCTTAGTACATACGGATCTAGGAAGCATCTAACAAAATAATTCGGACCTTCGGGAGGCCTTCAAAATTAACGTTGTGCTTAATGGCGGATGTTTAGAATGAACATTCAAACATGTGAAATCTTGATGATCAAAATTCTTAATAGTCGTATGAATACAGGTTATTGCAAACATCCTTGTAATAATAAAAGCGAAGTCACTACCAAATCTCAATGGCGTCATAGCAAGCTGGCGATTGGCTACGATTTGAAGCCGATTTGGCCTTTACTCAGATCACAAGGCTTGCATTTTTTTTGGTTTTTTTTTTAGGTTTTATTTCCACATTTTCTGCAATGACACAAGTCTTTTCCATAATATAACAAAATATAATAGAACAACATTTAAATACATATGTCAAATTTGAAGTAAATAAGAAATAGTCTAAGATAATAATAAGATGCACGGAGAGAGATTAATACATAACAGAAATGTGGAGGAAACCTTAGAAGCAAGTGCTTGTAGATAAGGTTCCCTTTTGATAGACTCTGTTGGATACATCTCAAACAAACACACACGTGACACACACACAAAAAATGAAAAGTCAATAAAACAGCGCAATAAAAAAAGAGTTGAAAAAAGCATGACAAGACAAATGGACAGAAGAGGAATGACGAAAAAAGAAAAAAAATGAAAGTAAAATACGAAGAACTGGGCAAAAATAAAAGTGTACAGCAGCCAACCAACAGGAGATGAAATACATACACATCCATTACAAAAAGTAAAGTACGCCAGTGAATAATAAAAATTAAGTTGACGTTTCTTGGTACTGCAGAAGGAGCTTTAATTTAAAGTGATGTTTAAAAGTACTTAAATTAGTCAATTGTTTTAGTGATGCATCTAAGGAATTCCAGTAAACGGGACCAGTAAATGTGACAGTTCTTTTCCTAAGTACGGTTCTTAATCTATGCAAATGAAAAAAGGAAGACTGACGGGTAGGATAATTATGCAGTTGTTGATTTTTCTGAAATAAGGATGTGATCGCATGAGGCAGATCATTTGAATTTAACTGAAACATGAAACAGCCTAAAAAGAAGTTATATACATCCTGAACTTTTAGTATTTTATTATCTAAAAATAGACGGTTAGTATGGCTTAACCTATCAGTATGGCAGATTATTCGCAATACACGTTTTTGAAGTATTAACAATTTATCCATCTGGTAATCAAATGAATTTCCCCATGCGAGTATACCGTAGTTCAAATAAGGTAGGATAAGCGTTGAGTATAGACTTTTCAAAATATGCTTGGGAAATGACATCTTCAGTTTATTGATTACCCCAACATTCCTTGCAATTGTTTTGCTTACATGTAAATTGTGCTCTTTCCAAGAAAGTTTATTGTCAATATTAAGATCGAGGAATTTCAGCGAGTCAACTAAATTTATAACGGTTTTGTTAATATAAACATTGTCAGGTAACTCTGAAATAGAATTGCTGAAGAGCATACACTGAGTTTTATTTATGTTCAAAGAAAGTTTATTTGCACATATCCACTCTTCAACAAGTCTAAGTTCATTATTGACTGTTTCTAACAAGACACTGGGGTTTTTATGAGAGAAGAAAACCGAAGAATCATCCGCGAATAGCGTAAACGACAGAGCCCTAGATGAATTTTGAAAGTCATTCATATACAAAACAAATAATAAGGGGCCAAGAAGGGATCCTTGGGGGACACCACAAAGTAACTGTTGAAAGGACGAGTTAATACCCTGAATAGATACAAATTGCGTTCTTCCACTGAGATAACTTCTGAACCACTCCAAGGCCCTCCCACGTATACCATAATGAGAGAGTTTGTGCAGTAATATTTTGTGATCAATTGTATCGAAGGCCTTGGAGAGGTCCAGAAACGTCCCTAAGGTATGACAGTGATCATCAGTAGCAGAGGCAACATGATTAATGAATTGTAAGATAGCATGTACTGTGGAATGTTTTTGTCTGAAACCAAATTGCGAATCTGAGAATACATTGTTGGTCACTAAAAATGCCATTGTACGATCATAGATCAGTTTTTCTAAAACCTTAGAAATTGAAGATAGAAGTGAAATTGGCCTATAATTACTTGAATCTAGAGGATCACCCTTTTTCAAGATCGGGACCACTTTTGCAATTTTCATTCCATCCGGTACGACACCCTGAGTTATCGATAAATTAAAAATGTGCCCTAGGGGATCCACGACTTCTTCTATGATAGGTTTCATTAAAAAATTAATAACTTCGTCAGATCCCATACTTCGTTTATCTTTCATATTTTTTACAATTTTTAAAATTTCACATGTATTGGTTGGATAAAAGAAAATAGAATTCTGATTTTTGTTCTTCAAAAAAGAATGAAAATTTTTCTCGACGGTAGGAATTTTCTTGGCCAAATTCGGTCCGATATTTGAAAAGTAGTCATTAAAGTGATTAGCTATTGATTCGTGATCATTAATAATTCTATTACCCTCTTTGATTTTTATTATGTCTTTAATAACGCTCCTTCTGTTCAAAGCGCTGTTAATTATACCCCATGTTTCCTTTATATTGGACTTCTTCTTTTCAAATTGTTTGCAATAATATTTCTGTTTCTCAAGCCGCAAAATCCTTGTCAAAGTATTTTTATATTTGACATATTTATCACGAAGTTTTGGAGTAGGATTTTCCCGAAATTTATAATACATGTTGTTTTTCCTGTTAATTGCTCTCAATAGCGACTTGGAGACCCAAGGGTTACGGGGTTGGTGTCTATAGCTTGAAAAATTACATTTCTCCAATGGAATACATTCATCAAGGGCGTTTTTGAGAACATGAATGAAATTATTATAAGACGCATTGACATCATTATGAACAAGTACCTGTGCCCAAGTTACCATTTCAAGTTTCCCTTTCAATTTATCAATTTTTGGGGCAGTAAATTTCCTTATCATTTTTAAAGGCGGAGGTAGTTTTGTAATACCCAAAAGACTCTCTATTTTGCAATAAACTGGACAGTGGTCCGAAATATCAGAAAGAATAATACCAGATTCTATCTTTAAATGATCAATATTTACAAAGATATTATCAATGAGAGAACAAGACTGTGAAGATAGTCGTGTGGGTTTAGATATTGCAGGAATAAAAGAGTATGAGAGTAATGTATCTAAAAAATCACGAGAAAATTGATTATCATTACACTTCAACAAGTCAACATTATATTAATCACCCATGATAATACAATGTTTCTTTTGAAGAAGGGGATGAACAAGTAAGTGCTGCATTTCAAGTAAAAAGTCGTTATGGCTGGAAGATGGAGGACGATAAATGGTACCAACTACTACATTTTTCTTGTTCTCTAAAACTATTTCAATGAAGACCGCTTCCATTGTTTCATTCATGATATTGATATCAGCAAGTACATTAAAGTTAATATGGTCTGGAACATACATTGCAACACCCCCTCCCCTCTTATTGACACGATTATTGAATATAAGATTATGATGGGATAAAGAATATAAAGAGTGAGGCTGGTCATGCAACCATGTTTCAGCAAGACTAATAATAAAATTACTGACATTGATATTGTCCAACAATAAAGTCAAATACTCAAAGTTTTTACTTAAACTTCGAATATTAAGATTCAGGAAATTCATATCATTTCTTGAAGTGCTTTGACTCATATGAGTAAACTGATTTTGAGTATAATATTGAGATTCATTTATAGAGTGATTATCGTTGGGATCAAAGTGAAATAACATTTCATCAAATTTCCTATTAATGGTGTCAGAAATACCTTTTTCATACTGACTATCGGACAATAAATTAAAATCAACATTTTGTAATGAATGAAACAAAATATCTAAATCAAAATCTTCTGTTTCTGCAAAGGGTAATTCAGCCATAACAATATTTACAACAAGTGAATATCATCAATACATAGAAGATATTTATGAAGATGAAACACTGTTGGCTAGCTGCGAAACATAAAACATCTACAACCAATAAACCTAACACAGAAGAAAGGAGAATACAAAATAAAACAAATACAAGGACATAGATTTTAACATCAGTTATGACAAGGAATTTCATATTTGGTTTAACCAGCTTATGATCCTGAATTCAGGTTTTTTCAGTAAGCTACAAAAACAGTATAAAACCTGCGGTTCCTGACTATTTACATTTACAAAGAATAAAAAAGTCTAATCACTAAGGGAAGAGAGTATACGAAAGGAATTTCTTCATCGTTCATCCGTTCCTGCCATGAAAGTATTTAACAAGACAGGACAAATAATTGAGTACATTAACTGTATTACACAAAAGGAGTTTTAGTCAGAGGAACAAAAACTAAGGAAGAAGATATCGAGTATCTAATTCCCCTTCCCAATATACTTGGGCAAGGCAAACTAAAATGAAAAAAAAAAAAAAAAAAAAAAAAACCACCATCATTCTCAGCATTACAGGTACTAGCATTCATACACGAGTGCTTCAAAACGAACTGCTTAAGGATACACACATTGTATATTTCTACATAGACGCTTCAGCCCGTTAATCATTGTGTAAATTACCCTCAGGAATGTATAACACCTGCGAAAAGGAAGTACATTCAGAATGAACAGCACATTTTTCTTTAAAGAGTGGCGATGTACTAACTCGGCCAATATGTTTGTACATGTACATAAAAGGTTCATAAAGATAAGAAATTGACAGAAAAACAAGTCGTCCATTTTGGAGAGCATAATTCAGTCATACTTTTAAACTGTTTTTACATTAATGCTCACTCTTGAATCACTGATTTATATTTCACAGGAAATTAAGAGACTCAAAATGCCAAATTATCATCACTGAAAAAGATATCAATAAACCCAATTGAGTCCCTACTTCCTTATATTTTTACTTCAGCCAGCATAATTATGATGCTCTGATTCGTTTATCATGTAAACATGACCAAGTAAAAATAAAGCCAGATTAAATTGTCCGAAATGGCTATTGGATTGTAATTATGTATTTTTAAAAAAATGCGTCTGCGGGACTATATCAGCTTGTCTTTATAAAAAAAGATCTTAAAAAGTAGGTCCATAAATACTCGCTTATTATTTTTAGGAAAAAATATGCAGGAAACAAACAGTACTCATGTAAATCAGTGTTCAGATAAGCCATTTTCATTTTCAAAACAACACAAGCAATGTTGGCACTCGGTAGGTTTCTCATTTTCTTCAAGTCTGAAAGAGTTTACACCTTAATAAGAATCCAATAAAATAATTTAGAACTATCCTGGATACAAAATATGAAAGCATGATGTAAATCCATTTAGTTACTAGTCTGGAAAATAATTCCTTTGATTATACCCTTATCAAGTAGAAAACAACTACGAACCCAAGTGATGAATGGTTTCTTCATAGCTTGGATTAATAGATAATATAGGTAGCAAACTGTCTACGTTCATGATATAATAAAATGACGTATAACTCTTGATGTACTTCATCAAGTAAATTTTTGTTTTTCCTTAAAAAAAAAACATTGCAAGACTATGGATCCACTATTACTCTTAGACCGTGTACAGTGCACAAGGTTGGTTGGTTTTTAAGTTTAGAGGTGCAAAAGACATGTATCTTGATACAAATTCAGTCGTTGGTTTAAGGGCAGAATAATAGATAATGAATATATATGTATGCTATCACAACGTTGCCAAACGACTTTGAAAGAAGAGTACACACTACACAAATAATGATTTATCTTCTGTATGTTTCATCAAGTCAACTATTCTTCTAATTTGTTTGTTGCATATGTTTAATTAACAAATCAATCCTCCCACCACTTAGATATCTTACATTCATAAAAGAAAAGTTTAACAAAGCCTCATCATCAAAGCTATTATTTCTGTTTCCTTGACTGATTTGTTAAACAAGTAATAATGGGCTTAATCATTTTTCACACATTATATAGGTAGCTTTCATTCATAACGAGGTATTCAATAAACTAAGTTTCATCAAGACAGCTTTCTTTCTGTCTCATTGGTTGTTATGATAAACAAATAATAATGACCTTTGATCAAAATCCACACATCATATATGTACCTTTCAATCATAAAAGAGATGTTCAATAAAGTTTCATCAAGACAGCTGTTCATCCGGTCTCCTTGGTTGATTTTATAAACAAATAATGGTCTTGATCATCTTCCCAAAATACATTGTAGATGCCTTAGATTCATTAACGAGGTGTTCAATAAACTAAGATTCGTCAACAGTTTTCCTTTCTGTTTCCTTGGTTGATTTAATAAACGAATAATGGTCTCGATCTTTTCCCATACATCATACAGGTACTTTCATTCGTAAGAAGGTTTAGTAAAGATTCATCAAAACAATGATTCAATCTGTATCCTTAGTTGGCTTGATAAACAAATAATAATGGTTTTGATCATTTTCCACACATCGAATGATTCATTCATAAAAGATGTGATCAATATATAGTTTCAAGTTGATAGCTCTTCATTCTGTTCCCTTGGTTTATTGATTAGATAAACAGAGATGTTTTGATCATATTTACTCACAACCTATACATCTTTCATTCATGAAAGAGGTTGATCAATTAACAGCTCACATTTTTCCACTCAGCTTGGGTACCCTTCTCTCTAACTTGAAGACGGAGCTTCACACCAAAAAATTTTATTCTTGTAGCTTTATTTTGTTCCTTCCTGAGCTTGAAGGCATCTCTTTCCAGGAAAATAACCGTTTCATTTCTGCTGGTAGATCCGTTTTGATCCTCAACGAAGGATAAACGAGGGTTGGATCACTCGGTGGCTGATCTCCATCTTTTCTTGCCATTTTCTTCACCCTTTGTTGATACGCATTGAATACACATCGCGATCTATCATTGAGCTAAAACGGATAATGATGGGATCCGGGCCAGCTTGATGCTGATCATTTCCTTGTGGGGCACGCGGGGCAATCGATGAATATTTGCAAGAGGGATATCACGTGTAATGCCAAGATCACTGAAGATTTGTTTAGCAAGACCAAGAACATTTTCTCCTTTTTCTTGCTTGACGCCATATAGCAGTAAGTTCATTTTCCTGTCGTGTATCTCAAGAGCTAACATCTTCTCTTTCAACTCTGTTTCAAGCCTCTTATAATCATCTTTCATGTTTGGTAGCGATTCATTTTCTATTTTTGTTAGTCTAGCTGATGAATCGGCTGTCACCATGAACATGACGGACAAAGAAAGCAGACAAAATAAACAACGCCTCATTCTACGCTTCACAATGGTTCTGGTAGTCAAAAGAACATCCCTTCACTGCTATAATCTGAAATATGTGGAACAGGTGTAACATGCATATTCACCTGGAAGTACTGATTAAACATGTTTATAGTGTGTAGTTGCCTCCAATCAGCAACAAAGGCACGCACTTCACCAATTTCCTTTCTCATTGCAGAAATATCTGAACTAAGTAAGTCGAGTTTGTCGATACTTTTGTTTGATGTTTGCAAAAATTCAACACGACTTACCGATTCCTTTTCAGTCGACATACTGGCAGTAGAAACGGGTGCGAACACGAGCGAAGAGGCAGATTGGGCGGAGGTAGTTGCGGCGTCTTCTCCTGCGGGGATACTGGTTGATGTGCATACAGACGTATCTAGACCTCGTGGTACCGAAGAGTGAATAGGATTATTCTCTTTTTCCTCCCTCGAACGAAGAAAATAAGGCTGTCTTGCTGAATTTTGCTTATCAGAACCACTCATAGTAAGTTTTGGAAGAAATTTGAAGTTAGTACATGACGAATCCAGGACCAAAGCAAAGTTAATTAGTTCCAAATTACGAAAACGCTGCCATCCTCCATTGCTGTCACGTGATCAAGCAGTTAACTCCCCCCTCAAAAAAGAGAGTTATTTTAGCATTCATATGAATATGCGAACTTCAAATAAGATTATTTTACTTTTTAAACTTTCATATCAAATGCGAAATGCCACTTTGTTGAAAATCTGGGGCTTAGTTGGATCCTATATTGCGCAGTGGACTTGTGAAACGCCTAATGAGGGATTTTTTTTGGCATTTTGCAACAGATTGCTTTCCATAAAAGGGTCGTCGTTGCTTCATGCGTTGGTGTGGAAATACACCTGTTAACTAAATGTTGTGCATACGCATCATTTCTCCTAACATATTTTTGTTTGCAGATGATACTAACATATTCTATTCACATGCAGATCCAAATATCCTTATTACAACTCTCAATTCACTGATTCAGTATTAACGAAATTATCAGTTAGGTTGAATTCCAATAAACTCTCCCTAAATATAGACCAAACTAACTACATCTACTTTAAGAACATACATTCTAAACATGTTCTCAACTACAATATTTCATAGACGATATGCCCCTTAGTGAAAAGGAAGAAACAAAATTCTTAGGGGTTACAGTCGATTCAAACCTATATGGAATAGCAACATTCGTACTATAGTCTTGAGAGAAATAGGCATTCCGTATAGATTAAAATAGGTCTACCATCTTCAACCTAATTCATTCATTCTATCCTATATATCTTACTGTAACATAGTATAGGGAAATAGTAATAAGACGAAAATTATGTCAATGTTTCACCTTTAAAAAAAGCTCTCCGTATATGCACCCATTCACACTACCTAGCCCATACAGATCCAATATTTCATAAATTAAAAACATTAAAAATTGCCAACATTCACCTCTTCCAAATTGCAATCTTCATGTACAAATTTTCGACGAACACAATACCACTGCCTTTTCGTAATCTCTTTACATATAAAAGAAAATATTAATTCTTATCCCACACGAAACTCTTCTGACCTCCATTTAACTAACCCCAAAATAATTGTAGCCCATAAATCGATAAGACACCATGGTCTAGGTGTTTGGAACGATTCACCTCACAACATTAAACACTCTGCATCACTTCATGCTTTCAAAGCATTAATGAAATAATATCGTTTATCCAAATATTTATATAGATGACCAGTTTAAAAAGATATGCGACTTGCAAACTTTTTCACCCGAACGCACCCACTTGCACGCACTAGCAATTTCTGTTTTTTTTTCCCTATACTTTCTTTTCCCTACAAACTCCGATTTATAAATTCTGGAAATATATTTTTTGTTATTATGTACGTGACACCCTTATATTATCCCACTTCATATTACGTTACGGTATCATGAAGCCTCCATTTCACCGGCTGCTATTGTTCTCAAGCTTTCCTCTTATGAAAGCTGACCCCTGCATTTATGTTGATTTCCTATACCAACTCCATTATTTTGCATTATCTACGTATGTTATATAATTATTTGTAAATTTGTCACACTTTATTTGTATCAAATTTGATTTGTTTCATTTATGTATTCAATGTTTTGTATTTGATTTCTCAATAAATACGAAAGGGCAATTCCATGATTAGTAACGTTACATTTAAGCAAATGTTCATACCTTTTGATACTATCCATTTCATTTCAAGTCCTAATCTTAAAGCAACATATTCTCCAACCCAAGGTTTGCAACACATAAAAAAATAAAAAGCAACTGGACAATGCCGAAACTGTAATGAGAACTTTTGACCATGGTAAGTTACTTTGCAGAAATAGGACACCAAAAAATGAGCAATGCTTTTGAAAAAAAAAATCCTTCCTTAATGTGTTGTACCTCAAACTTAGAGCCATATCAGCTTTACTTCTAATATGATGACAAATGTTTATCCACAAAAATTTAAAAGGTTTTCCTCTCTCTTTTTTTTTTAAGTAGACCCCCAAAATCTTGGTTAGTCACGTTATTCATGTTATAATTTGTCCAGCACTACATATTTTAGATTTTTATACCTTTTCAGCGTCTTATTTTCTAATATTTACTTTGGTGAGACACAACGTCCTTGAGATTATCCAACTGAAACATTTGAAAAAAAAGAACAGATGTTTTCCTTCTAAATCCATGTAAGATTTTGTATGGTTCGGATTCTGCTATGAGGCCATGAGAGACTTGGAACATTTTTTATTTTTATTTTTTATTTTTTTTTTGGGGGGGGGGGTGAGTATGAAACCCCTATGCATTTATAATTTCTGTATGAATTTTAACCCCTAAAACTGACCTGAATTTGAGAAAGAGCAAAAATAATGTTTAGGGCGATGTCCACGTAATCTTGTATTGCCCAGAAACTTCTAGAAAAACAAAACTAGATGAATCTTCGACCACGCGTGGTCGAACTTTATGCCTCCGCCATTACCAGATCAGAAATAAATGGCACTTCATGTTGCTTTATTTTCATTTATACAATGACCTTGACCTTGACCTTTGACCTTGTGACCCCCAAATCTAATGAGAGTATTGCCCTTTCCATATGCATACATGAGCCAAGTTTGTTCAACCGTCAAATGGTTACTGAGTTATCACAAGAACGAACCATTTCTATGTACAAAATGACCCTATGACCTTTGACCTTTGACCTTGAGACCCTAATCAGATCATTGTCCCTTCCATATGCATACCTGTGCCACGTTTGAGGTTGATCGGTCAAATGGTTGAGTTATGGTGAAAACAAACCATTTCTATGTACATAATGACCTCTATGACCTTGGACCTTTGACCTTGTGACCCCAAAATCTAATCAGATCATTGTCCCTTCCATGTGCATACATGAGCCAAGTTTGAAGCCAATCTGTCAAATGGTTCTTAAGTTATCGCGAGAACGAGCCATTTTTAAGTGTATTATTACCTCTATGACCTTGACCTTTGACCTTGAGACTCCAAAATCTAATCAGACAATTGTCCCTCCCATATGCATACCTGTGCCAAGTTTGAGGTTGATCGGTCAAATGGTTGTTGAGTTATGCTGAAAACGAACCATTTCTATGTACATAATGACCTCTATGACCTTTGACCTTTGACCTTGTGACCCCAAAATCTAATCAGATCATTGTCCCTTCCATGTGCATACATGAGCCAAGTTTGAAACCAATCTGTCAAATGGTTCTTAAGTTATCACGAGAACGAGCCATTTTTATGGGTATTATTAGCTCTATGACCTTGACCTTTGACCTTGAGACTCCAAAATCTAATCAGATCATTGTCCCTCCCATATGCATACACGAGCCAAGTTTGAAGTTGGTCCGTCAAACGATTCTTAAGTTATCGCGAGAACGAAAACGGGACAGACGGACGGACAGCCGTACGGACGGACGGACGACCCGAAAACATAATGCCTCCGGCAACCACCTACGGTGGGCGGAGGCATAAAAATCCACCTTTAGGTCATTACGTACGATACGAATCACGTGACAAGGAAATGAAGCGTTCAATATAAAATCTAAACATCGTGGTTGTATGCCATTCTGCATGGATGTATTATCACCACACTTGTCCGTCTAGATTGCATTCATTGTTTGAATAGTATAATACACATCGTGTAAATTGACAGACATCATATACCACGATTGCAACACAACATGTCATCTGGTAAGATCAAGATTGTTCTAATATTGAATTCTACACACGAATTTTTATTTTTTATTTTTTTTTTAGAATTTGCATAAAAATCGTTACGGATACTATACACAGTAGCAAAAGACATAGCTGGTCATGACTGCAAGATATATTTTCGATTCTACATTGCAATATTGATGTCTGTCTTACCCCCTGTTCACACACATACAAAAATTGTTGTATAACTATACCAAGCGGTAAAGTTATATGATAAATTTCTTTGTCTGTATGTTACTAACGAAAGACATGAAAAAAGGAAAAAGAAAAAAAGATACTGTTGGAAAAAAGTAGGGTCTGAGCATAGTTTTGAATAGAAATCGATAGAGAATCACAGTCCGTGTTTTTTTTTTTTTTCTAAACCTATGGCGATCATGTAACCTTGCAGGGCTATTGCAGATTGAAAAAAAAAATTTTTTTAGCTATTGAAATAAAGAGTTTCTTCAAAGACACTGCAGTAAAATTCGGTATGATTTTCATTTATTTCTTTAATTTCTTTAATATTGTCACTATAAAATGACTTTCAGGCAATTATTCTTATGCTACGATAAAGCTGAGGGTTCCTTTTTACATCATCCTGCTGAAGTTAATATTGTCACTATAAAATGACTTTCAGGCAATAATTCCTATGCTATGATAAAGCTGAGTGTTCCTTTTTACATCATCCTGCTGAAGTTAATATTGTCACTATAAAATGACTTTCAGGCAATAATTCCTATGCTACGATAAAGCTGAGGGTTCCTTTTTACATCATCCTGCTGGATTTCACAAGAAAATAATTCTTTTCAGAAAAATGGCCAAAACGAAGTTTAGCATTTCAATCTCTCTCAAAGTGTAATGTCCGTAACGTTTTAGATGTACAAGTTTTTATAGCACTCTGTGTTTTGGTCCAAGTTTGTTCTAGATTCAAATAAAAAGCTAAAATATGATATCACACAAGGAATTTTTAAGAATTTGCATAATTCATTAAAAAAAAAGCTTTTTGGACATAACATCACCAAACTGAAAACTGAGCATCTGCACAATATTTTCTATAAAGAGTTAAGGATGTGTGTCTGAACACTGTTCGCTATAAACAATCATGATTCTTTATATGTTTCTTTATCAAGTTATGGGATAAGCAGTTTGTGTCTAAACAGGCTTATAAATTGGTTTAACATTTTTGAAGCTCAATTTCAATTTCAATTTATTTCATTCATAAAAAACACATAAATATACAGTAATAAACAAAAATATCAAAATAAGAATGTGGAGACAGCTTAGAAGAACCAAGTCTTATACAGTGCTGCCCTAAAAATGCAAGCGCAAACACATTTTAAAATGAACATTTTAACATAATAACTAGAAAATAAAGATGATAAATACAAATACAAATTATTAATATTCCAAGACAAACCCTACACGATACTTTCACAAACAAAGCCTGATAATCTTATAAGTAATATTTTTGTTTAAATAATCGTTTGAAAGAATTGAGTGATACACTTAATTTAATGTCATCAGGTAATGCATTCCAAATTTTAGGACCCTTAAAGAATATAGAATTGATACCAATATTGGTTCTCTCAAATGGCAAGTGAAAATCTAATGGCTTTCGCATATTATACAAGTAAAAATCAGAATTCAATTTGAAAAATGTTGAAAGACTAGATGGTATGATTTTATTAAAAACTAAAAACATGAAAACTGCAATATTAAAGTCATTCATATCAAAAAAGCTACCTCGTATCGAACTTTGATTCGTGTTTTAGAGATGCCACCTCCCTTCTTTGGCAGTAGTTTGTACTGTTTTTTTAAATCAAAACTACAGCAGGTTTCATAGAAGATACCCTTTTTTCAAAATTGTATTAATACATATTGCAGGAAAGGTGGAAAAACTGTTTCCCTGATTTTTTTTTCTCATCCCTTCAGATACTGTTGTGCTCTTTAAGTTGGTATTCCTGCTGCTTATGCTCAAACTTGCTATTCTGAAAATGTATACTTAGCATATATCATAACTATCAAATGTCTTTCAACTTGTTTAAAAACACAATAATGTCGACGATAACTACCTAGAATTCTTGTAACATTCTTGTAATGGACTTTGACTTTGGTTTATATATGCCAAGATTTGTCTTTCCCATAGATCACACATTAATCATGCAATTTTACCAATAGACCATTTCAGACTCGAGTATTTGTACTCAAAATGACCTTTTTAAATCCACCCCTCTCTCTTCACTTTGACAAAAATTTAACCTGGCTCCATGATTAATTTTTGTACCGCTTGCTGTGTGTCAAAGCCCCAGTTTGCTTAGAATGCTTGTAGCATACTTGTAATGGACTGTGATTTATTTATTTATTTTAGAATGTATGCTAAGATTTTTCTTTACTTAGATCACACTTTAACCATGAAATTTTGCCAATAGACCATATTACACATTCGAATATTTACACTCTAAATGTCTTTTTAAACTCTACTTTTCCTCCTTCTTTCACTTTGACAAAAATTTAATCTGGTTGCATGATTGATATTTATACCGCTTGCTGTAAGTCAAAGCCCCAACATGCCAATCGATTATTCGCTTCTACTGGTACCTTGTGTAATGTAAAAGACTTAGACTTAGCCGACGTGAGTCTGCTTGGATAATATTTCCTTTACACTCGTGGCAATCTCTATAAAAATAATAAAGGAAGTAGAAAAGATATTAATACTTGTTTCATTACTCGCTTTCCTTTCAGATATGTCTAATTTCTTAACTTTTTCCTCATGTGTATATACCACAATACCTAACGGGTCAATTAAATACACACCTCACTGGATCACTTAAGAGATCAGTAATAACATGCCAATCGCTTGTACACTTAAAGCATTTTTGTTGACAAGTGGTACGTACAAGACAATACAGATCTGAATCTCAATCTTGGCAGCTTATTTTCCAGCCATCTTTAGTGTATCGCATTTTCTTTTCTTTTTTTAAACCAAAGGAATAGTGAAAATCACGCTCTATGTACCCGCTTTATGAATGTCTAATTGTTTGGATTGTTCACTCTTACCTACATGATGAGCTAGCTGCTCACTGGCACATTGGAGTACACGTGATTTTGTAATCCCACGGCCGCCTTTTTGTGCCCCAAATTTTCCCCATTTTGTCCAAACAAAGCAACAAGTGGGAATTATACAATTTTATAGTTCACCATTTAAAATTCGTTGACGATTGACATGATTTGTAAATCTTACATTTGCATACAAAAATGCTTCAGCAGGTATTTTTATGCTAACAGAAAAGGACCTTTAGCAACAAACTTCTTTATTTTGCAAATAAACCATTTACAAAACTCCTGCGCCCGCATTCACATGTTTGACATTAGAAGGGCGTGGTTACGCCACGGCTGACCAACCTCCATCTATTACGGTGCTCTCACTGCTCTGTGCCAATAAGAAATGCTCGTCAGGCGGGGCAAGGGATCCTTTATTGTGCATGATCGTTGTCTGTCGATGGTTAAAAGTCAAGTCCTCTCGATAAGAGAAACTCTACTCTCAGGAAAGTTTTTGGGAGTAAAAATGTATTGGATTAGTGACTTCTGATTGGTCTATAGTTAACTGTCTATCATGATTGCTATGGTATTATGGGGAGTGGTAATGAAGAGTATAGGTGACTGGGGCTGGTCTATATGAGTCATAGTTCTTAGAACTTGGGTTCCTTGAAGTTAACTCTGGGGTGGTCATAACATGTGGTCAGTGTTTGGGAGCAAGATGATAATGGGAAGATGATAATGGGAGTGGGGGAAAGGTGAATGACTGAAAGGGTGACAAGAAGTGATATTGCATGGACTTACTTAAAGTTCCACACAACATCCCCTTTCTTCGGAAAATGAGACTCTTCCTTCTTATGAAAGAAAGGAACAGATTAG
>CM057168.1:1685790-1700293 GCA_029962745.1 Echinometra lucunter | reverse complement strand
CTATATTTGTGCCTGGGAAATTTTTTTTTTTCGCTAGATTGCTTTATAGACTGTCCATTACTATTATCATTATCATTACTATTTTTATTTTTATTTTTTATTATTATTCCGAAAAACAGGATCCAGTCCGTATATTTGAAAGACTTTGCTTTGACAAAAAGCACGAAGTTCAATCAAGGGCAACTATATTAATATTGTCCTATTATTTTACTGTCCTATTATTATCATCATCATTGTTATTATTTATTGGCACAGATCTAGACCTATAGACAACAGCAAATTTATCCATACAGCCTACGTCTCTAAATTTCAGCAAGTTCTTTTTTCCTCTCTGGATTTGTACATGTCTCCACAGAATCTATTCTGTTGGAGAAGAAAAGCACCATCCTGAAATTGTGAAAAGAAAGAAAGAAAAAAAAAAACATTAGTTCAAGTTACATTTCTAGTTAGAATCTAGACAAGCTGTTGTCGCTCACGACAATGCTGTATGCTACTTGCTCAACCCTTACACTGGAAAAAAAAAAAAAAAAAAGAAATCAAGCTAGCAATAAGAAAAAAAGACAAAATTTATGAGTCAAGCATGAAGAACACAAGGTATAGCCGCTGTCACTGAACATTGAAGTCGTAATCGAGATTTTCCGCTGTCTGTGATTGAATTTGAATTCAGTAAGAAATGTAATACGTAACACTGTGATTATTTTATGACAATTTGACACAGATTTGCTCAACCAACGCTACATCGAGATACGATCTGTGTAACGTTAGTACTCACTAAGACTAGTGGGAAAGATTAGCAACGATCTTCACTAAGACTAACTAACGTTAGACTCTAGATCTAACTGTTCACTGTTAGGTCTGGACTATGTGTATGTCTATAGTGGACCGGGTCTAACAACAGTAACAATAACGGCTTTGTCAAAATAAAAGGGGGATCAGATTTAGATATCTAACTGCTTGTCTTTCGATGTCAACTAATGTTAAACTTGAATTTAAAATGTATAAACTCTCAGTAACCTAAACAGTTAGCCAGGCCAACTAACGTTAGACATTTTCCTCACTTCACTTGACTTGGATTTGATTGCCAACATCTTCTAACGGTCGCCGTTACTTAGTCTAGCGTTAGGCACAACTGTTACTTTTCAACCTGGTCCATATATGTGAGCCATCCTGGGAAAATGGGTATTATAGGTGAAATTTCGGATTTTGAGTTTTTTATGCTAATAGGTAATTGAACACATGTGCGATGTGTACCTGAAATATTAGAGTCTAATTCACATGTTTCTTCTAGATATAACCACTTGAAATGCCCCCCCCCCCCCCCTCCACGCGCGCAATTCGGCTGTTTCGGCCTTTTACTCTTATGAATCAGGCAAATAATGATTGTTTAATGTTGATGGAAGGGTGGAGGGGTGCTGTACAACCCAATATTGTATTTATTTTTGTTTGTTTTAAAAGATTGATGGACAATTTAAATGCAAGCACGTGACATGCACACACACCCAACACTACATCCACACACATTCACCCACACACACATGCATATATACTACTAAAACATCGCCTATGAAAAAGGCAATTTCAAGAGGTTTTTATTTGCCAATACAAAATAGTATGGGAGGGCTTCACCCCATCTCATTTCATGAACAAACTCACCCACATACACACACCCTCACACCTATCCTCCTACTGCATTACAAACAAGTGCAACCCCCCCCCACCAAACACACACACCCACGCACAGAACACACACACCTAACCTGCACCCCACAAACATAATATGCACACACACACAAACAGGTTTACCACAATCAGACAAACATAAATTTCTAAAAATTAAAACTGGGTTGTTAGCATACTTAAAAGTATCTTTCAGTGAAACCTTGGTCAATTTTGCTTTAAAACAAAAAGAAAAACAAATAAAAGCATTGTAAATTCTGATGGGAGGGGGAGGTTGGAGGTAATTTCATCATGAACTGTCAACATCAGATACAATTCCTGACTTTGGCCTTTGTGATATTACCTCCCCTACCCTTAATCCTTCACCTCCTAGATATCAGGCTTTTACTTTCAGATACTAGTATCTAATTTGTGATCTTGCTCATTTCCGTTTCAATTCAAAATTGAAAGAACACAAATTAATGTGCATACAACCCAGTTTTATGATTTATACAATGTGCAAATTATAAGTAGCAATAATCACACAGAAAACAGTACTTGTATATGGTAAATATAAGTTCTTCAATTATTTTTTCTACACATTTCACAAATTGAGTGCATTGCAAGCATTTAATACTGTAAGTAAATTAACTTCTTTTAGACTTCATATTTGGCTGTCAAAGAGAATGTACCAGTTTCTCTCCTCTGTGTCCACTTCTGCTAAAGTCAAGCAGTTATCTATCAACTCCCCCCCCCCCCCCGGGGGGGGGGGGGGGAGACGTGTAAAAATTTTCGAAGAAACTAAAAAACGATGGAGCAAAGCAACCAAGCTTTTCATGAGCGTGCTTTTGCATTTTTAAAGTGAAATTGAAGGATTTGGCGCACATCTTAGGTGGATTTTCAAACAAAAATTGGGGATGGGGGGGGGGGGGGCAACTTTCCCCTGGTACGTATGGTCATGCCTGCTGGTCAAACTGGATTATAAAACTGACTGTACTGGTTTCTTTCGTTGGTGTTCATTTCTGTACACATCAAGCAGTTGTCTATCATACTGGTCTAACATTACCATACACCACACCTTAGCCAAGTGAAGATGGCATCCTCCTCTGACAGCGAAAAAGTAAACATTTTTTTTATATATACTTCGTAGTATGGAACCATTATAATTTTTCCTTCCATCAAACATAAAAGAGTTCCCTGCTGTTCCATTTCCTCTGCCTGTCAGGAAGGGTGAGGTGAGAGGTCTGCCTTGTTCTCATCCAGGAATGGGCGGATCTCTTTCCACAGGTACTTTTTGCAGTCCAGGAAAAGTCCAGCTGCAGGATTGAGTGGGGGCATCTGCAAAAATGCTGGGTTGTTGGGAGAGTTCATCAGAAGGGAGAATCTCTTCTTTTACCTTGCTGGATTTCTTGGCTTTAAACTACACCTGGTTCTGCTGACTCAAACCTGCATGATTGAAAATACGAAATGATTATTTTTCTAATATTATATCAAAATATGGCACATATTAGTCTTGCCTTTTGTTTTTCTTTTGATAACATACAAGTGAATGATTGACAATGTAATAGACAACACAAACTTATTCATTTCTCCAATCAGTTTTCATTACAATTTTCATGTCATTTAGTTTCTAAATTGAAGACCTCTGCTCAAATGGCAAAAGAAAATGAAATTTAAGTAATATTATCAAATTTTAAGGGTCATCATTGCAAAACGCAAAAACAAAACAAGGAGTGGAAAAGCCCAGAACAATAAGATTGTAGGGAAAAGTGAATACTGAAGAAGAAGAAGAAGAAGAAGAGAAAAAAAAATTGTACATTTTTTTTCTGTAACTATCAACAAAAAAACCCCAAGAAAATGGGGCAGAATTTTGCACAATTGCACACACTGTAAAAAAGAAACAAAATGTGCTTGTACCCGAAGAAGTGGTATTGGTTAATCCTAGAGGCCTGAATTATGCCTTCAAGTACTGTTGTCAACTGCAGGTTGGTTGTAGGGTTTCAGGCAGGACAATGAATATATCCTGAAAGCACTGGACAGCTTCAGCCTTTCTGTGGACATAAATCATATCAAACAGGTTAATGTTGTCATTCTATACTCAGACAATGCATGGCATACATGAAAGTGATTGTAACTGTAACATCATTTCTACATGAACATAAATTAATTAAAATGGCAATAACAAGAATAGGAGTCCTTTTATTGTTTTGATTTAAGTTCAAACACATCTCATAATATTACTTAAGTTTCATTTTGAACCTTTACATGTACATCTTTAAAGATAAATATTGTTTTTAACCTTTTTGTATTAGAAAAAAATCCCTTTGACATGCAACACTTGCTGATAAAAGTCACATTGGGGAAAAAAATTGTGTTGGCATAACCCCACCTACATGTACCATAAAATGACCCCCCCCCCCTAACTTTTTCCACAATTTACATAAGAAATTGTGCAGTAGTCACAAGAAAACTTCATAAAGCAATCAGAAGAACAGGTCTAGGCCTACTTGTATACAAAAAGAATGTGTTCTCTTTTCAGTGTTTCAAGCATGTGTTGCTATTGTGTAAAATGGGAATAGGCCTACTGCTGGGTAGAAAAGAAATCACTGACCTTCCTATTTAGAACCTAAAGCTAAATCAGTCCTCGGGTCCGGGCCTTTCATGGTAATCTGACTGCATTTTTCAGCAATAATGGTATAGTGCTATTTTTAGCACTGACTGCACCAACACAGCTGCCCTGTGAATCCATGTGTCTGCAATACAACAAAATAAAATGTGACATTCATTTTAATAGCAAAATGTGCTGGAAATTTGCTGGAAAAAAAATACATGCACGTCAATTAACAAAATGTAGTCTAGACAATATCTAAGTTACACACGAGGAAAAGTTGGTTTAACGTTAGAAATATTTCTAGGAATATTGGAAAGGTGTAATTTTGTTAAGATTTCGAATAATAAACGTAGTGAAAGGTTCAACTCAGCTACGCCTCGTTAAACAGAATTTCAATCTTTCACTAATCTTGTAATCTAATTTGGCCTAAAAATTAGACTAACTTGTTACTTTCTAACCTATCGTGACGTTAGTACGAAAAAAAAAGCCAATTCATACCACACATCTAACGTTAAAATTTAACAAATAACAGAAGTGGGTGAGAATATGAACAATTTTTGAGAAAACGAAAAGAATTCTTCCACCGACCAACAAGCTAAACTAAATTTTTTGTACGATATCCTCTGGCACTCGGGAATGAATCTACATTTTTGTCCTCTTACGTAAAGAAAGGACTTGCTCGGCAGGGTACCTGCGAGCCGCAACAGCCGACGGCAGGGCGAGCCGAGCCTGTCGGCTCGCCAGGCGTAGATCTAACGTTGACCTACAGGTTATTAGTCTAGGCTAGCAGTTTTTTGTTTTGTTTTAATTTGATTTGCTAGTGGTTCGCACATATCCCTTTTACATTCACTTTGACATTTCCGGCACTATTGTGAACCGAATTTTATTATAAAAAAAAAAAAAGAAATTAAGCGACAGCACATTTAACTTACCTTGATGGGTGAGAGAATTCTCCCCCTTCCTGATTGAAATGTTCATGCGAATCCACACAACTGAAAACGGGGAAATCCCAGATCAGACTCGACTGGTAACAATTTTGCGCTAGCAAATTTTCCCGCAACTCAGATCACCTCGCGATAGCAACTCAGCATAATAGTAGCAGCAGCTCAGGCCAGGCGCGCCAGAAAAAAAAGTATGCGCATTAAACCGCGTCCTAGCCAATCACTTGCTTTTCACCTACAGTCTGGTTTTCGCGCGACGGCTCACATATTATTTCCAAACCAATTGCCAAATTTCTTCATGCAATAGCAGTGAATAGGAAACATTGCTATTTATCATGTTTATTGACTGGGGGGGGGGGGGGATAATTCAACAAAAGAACTCGGAAGATCGATGAGCGCTGCACGAATTTTCTGATGATGTCCCGCCCCAACACTCCAGGCAAGCTGTCAAGACCAAGAGGGTTCTAATAGCAATCAAGCCGAAAATAAAGCTCTCGACGATGAAAAATGTATCGAAAGTTTGAGATTAGATTGTCCAAAAATTTATTCAACAAAACACCTTTCCAACTTCTCAAAATGTAAATAAATACCAGTAGATCATTCACAATGTTCGGACTTCTTTTCAATGTAAGTGAATTTAAGAAATTCAAGCATAATTACAGTTGTACTCACCGACAACTTCTCCCCCTAAAATGATCATTCTGTGCGGGTGACGTCATCACAGCAAACTAAGTAGCGGAAGTGACGAAAAAGGTCATAATTCGTCTCGATCCATTCATTTGAATATACCATATTCATAAGGCAGGGTCCAATCAAAATTTGAGAATATCGCAGTGCGCAAAAACAAAAATGAATAATGCATGAGGAAGAATCGATATTTCCATTTTTATGCCTATCGGAATGGCATCGGGGGCTTCGGGAACGTTCAAATGTTCCCCCGGAAGTCAGATTGCAATACGCTTAAATACGCTTAGCCTGAATGGTGACGCAGTGTCATATATGCAAATGAGGAACATCCGCGGGTGCTTCATTTCTGTCTATACGGTGTTATATGTCTATGGATATGAATCTAATCTCGGAAAGGCCAGTTCATACCATAATTATTATCTACAAGACATATTGAGCAAATTCATGACCAAAAAAAAAGTTGATGTACCTAAATACACATTATAAAAAAATACAAGCGCTATACAGGCAAAATAAAAACCATTCCCATAAATTGAATTCGCATTAGATGCAAATTTCATTGCACGCCAACAATTTTTGATCCAAAATTTCTCAATTTTTACCAAAAATCATTCTGATTTAAATGACACCAAAAGCAAAGCAAAATTTCAGATTTCAAATGGGCGTAAGAAGAACATGTTTTTTACGAAGAATTCCCGAGATATCGCGATCGCAAAATTCGATGTCTTATCGCACCGCTCTGGACCTGGAAAAGTTTTACCAAAATAACGAGACCTAATTTTGCGCACGCCAATTTTCAAGGGATTGATACAAAATAGAGATCCATAAAAGGTAAGATAATTGCATTACTAGGAATACAAAATGCCTCTGAATAATTTGATACCACATTTTACTTACAATTTTGAAAAGATCGTCTCTCCAAAAGAGGAATTCTAGACCCTTGTCGACAAGACCAGTTTTTGTCAGAACGAACGCAAAACGCTGCCAAATTTGCCGATTTTTCATTCATAATTTCAAAATTCCTTCTCTAATTTCAAAAGGAAAGTAACTTACAGTGTAATTTTAGGATGCTCTTTCCGTTGGTGCTTTCAGTTTTTCACAATCTTTTCTAGTTTTTGAGATATGGCCCTGTGCGCGAAGTTTGGACCTGCGCGAAGTTAGGTCACTCTGCCATATAATAATTCGTTATACGCCACGACCATGGTATATAACAGTGTTATATTGCATGCTTGTTCGCGTACAAAATTCCCATAGGCCGTAATTCAAAAAAAGAGGTTTAATTTAGTACCAGGTTTAAACCTCACCATGGTTTTTTTTAGTCCACAGCTTAAACCCAAATCCATTTCTGTTTCACCAACGATGTGCTATTTAGTCCATGGTTTAAACCAGGTTTAAACCTGGCCATGGCCAAAAACCGTACTTAATTTGGCACATGGTTTAAACCTGGTGTAAACCATGGACTGAGCATGCGCAGTAGAGCATTAGCTGTCTGCTAGTCATCTTGACATGACAGTAGCTGTCTGCTACTGCCAAGATGGTGGAGAAGGCTGGTAGCAGTCAGCAGGGTACAGGAAGAGAAAGGGGAAAAATTGGCAGTTATGCGAGAGAAATGAACTTTTGCAGTTGATCAGCGATAGAAGGGAAATCCTGCTTTGCACGAAAACAGATATTAATACAAATTTTGCAAAAAAACCCCCAAGAAACAAAGCATGGGAGGACGTAGGCCTACAGTGCCAGGGGAACTCTGAGGCAAAATTTGGGAAAGTGGTCGTTTCAGCAGTTGAAAGAGCGGTGGAAAAGGGTGGCATAAATGCTAAAAAGCAATATTCGTGCTACTCCAAGAATTGTGGGAAAAGGAGGAGGGCCACCACCAACTGTTCCAAGCAGCGTTATACTCCCTCCTCGTAAAGGATTTATGCCCCAGTAGGTCGCGGGACTACCACGTTTCGTTCACGTGGTCAGGGGGCATTAAAAAGTAAACACATCAAAACTACCTTTAAAATGTGCCAGAACAGTATCCCGATGTTTATTTTGACGAATCGTGCTCAAAGACGAGAAATATAGCAACACTTTACACCGAGTGAAAGCCTGTAGT
Source organism: Echinometra lucunter (assembly GCA_029962745.1). Taxonomy (NCBI): domain Eukaryota; kingdom Metazoa; phylum Echinodermata; class Echinoidea; order Camarodonta; family Echinometridae; genus Echinometra; species Echinometra lucunter. Next base: position 1,692,303 of record CM057168.1, on the reverse strand, counting down.
GAACAAGATCGCCCTGGCCTGGCCTTTCGACCCCAATACTTAGTCTTAGACCGCGTACCGATCTAGGATCTAGCTAGCCTAGGGGCACATGATATAACTCGCGATCACCGGCGTGCGTAAGGTCGATCGTACGTACGCTGAGGTGCGTAGGTACGCTACGGCACTGAGGGCATGGGGTCACAGCTTAACTTTTGGTTTTTCGAGTTGCCAAAGAAAAAAAAAAGAAAATACAAAGAAAATAAAGGAGAAAGAAGAAAGAAAAATTTGGGAAAGAGAGGGTTGGGTCAAGTAGCCTAACTGTGTAATTATTTTCTTCCATTTGAAATGTCAATTTATTCCCCTGTGAACCATCCCCGCCCCCGCCCCCCATTAAAAAAAAACCCTGGCGCCACCCATGATTTGTCATGTATCTCTGATATTTCATTTGAGAATGGGATGTTTTAATTTTGTGTATTTGCATTTTGTGATATATTTCTTGTGGGGGCACTATCAAAGTTTTCAAATAGCTGTCATTGCCTAAAAATTACAAAATGAGAATTTTAATGTCTTTATGTTTGATCTGTTCCAGAAAGTCACCACAGGAACACATTTCTGTAAAATTTAGAATTTTCTACCAGACATCTTCAAACTATTCTTTAGTAGGTACATACTCCATTTTGCTTAACTCCACCAGCTTTTTTTTCCATCCGCTATATCTATAATGTTATGATGGCATTGTCAGCAGTAAATAAATCATTCATTCATGTCATTCTTGCATTTATTGTATATGTAATTCATCGATATCAAAACAAAATGTAGTAACGAAATGCGATCAAAAGTATATACATTGCACTTTAGAAGTGCCTCCCACTCCCTTAAAAAGTCATGAATGAAATAATAAAAAAAATAGAGATTTTTTTTTAAGTTTGAAAAAACATTAAAAAACGAAACAAACATGAAACATGTCTTTTTGGTCTGTCTCTGTTACAAATTTTTGGTTGATATTTTCTGACCTTAAATTCCTTTCTCTGTACTTTTTTTCTTTCGATTTATTTACATGTAATAATAATAATAATTAGACCATTTATATAGCGCAGTCACTATGTAAATATACTCTACTGCGCTGTAGTATAACAGAGCTCCCAACAATGCTACTGCTCAAACAAATTAAACAATTATGCATATAATACAATTAACCAAAAACTTCTGAAAAAAGATGGGTCTTCAATAAATGTTTGAAGATGGTTAACAGTTGGTGCTTTTCGTATTTCCAGTGGTAATTTGTTCCAAAGCTTTGGAGCAGCGCAACTGAAAGCACGATCCCCAAGAGTTACTTTGTTCTCAAGTGAGGAGCTTTAGAAGCAGCTTATCCTGTGTACTTCGTAAGTTATGTGCATATGAATGTGACCTAAATGATATTAAGTCAGACAAGTAATTAGGAGCTTGACCATTCAGTGTTTTGTAAACAAGCAAAAGTATCTTAAATGCAATTCTCTGCCTTATTGGTAACCAATGTAATTGAATCAGAACAGGTGTAATATGGGAAAACTTTGAGGAACTGGATACAAGTCTTGCACATGCATTCTGAACATGCTGCAGCTTGTTGATTTGTGAGTCTGGTAAACCAAACAATAATCCATTACAATAATCAAGCCTACTGCTAATAAATGCATGGATAAGGGTTTCTGCGCTTTTCTGGTCCAAGTATCTACGAATATGGCGTAAGTTGTATAACATATAAAAAGATGATCTACTAATGTTGGATATGTGTTTCTCCATGTTTAAACGAGAATCAAGCCATACACCCAGATTTTTCACAAAGTTTGATGGTTTAACTTCTGAGTCTCCAACTGTATCTAGTACTCAATCATTTTTACTAGCCAAAGCACACTCAGTGATTTCTACAATGGATCACAATCACTTCTTAAAAATTGAAAATATGAATCACTGATCTTTCCCTGCTAAACTAAGAGGAAAAATCATTATGCATGACAATGGTGTTGAATTTATCAACCGTCCAACTTTCTAAAATACATACTAGTATATGTATGACAATTGAATAGAAAATGTACTAGTATATGATCACTGAACTTTTACTATAAATTTCTTTATGAATACGTGTATAACATAGTCTAAAGTAGAACATGTCCTGTATATATATATATATATATATACACCAATCTTTCACTTTTCACTTGCCAAACTTTAAAAAATACATGTTAACAGCAAAGGTAAAGAATTAAATGCAGCACGCACTAATATATTAACTTAATTGCATGTGACGACAAGGTGCACATTCAAATATGAGAATAAAAAGCTCTCCTGCTTTGATATCATTATCATTATTATCATTATTACCATTATCATTATCATTATCACTATTATCAGTATTATTATTACTATTACTATTATTATCATCATTATTTATTTGACCAGATTAAAAACAAAAGCACAGGTACAGTACATCAATAGCAGCAGATAAATACATAATAAGAATGAAAGAACATGTAAAAAAAAAAAAAAAAAAAGATTAGGGAGCAGCAAGTGATTCAGGGTGCACACAAGTGAAGTACAGCACCGTTGCCCAGAGGCATGTGCCTCCACACCTGCTACTCCCAAGACATACACGATAAAACTTTCATACATAGAATAGTGCACGTTATGGAGAAAGTTATGCCAATAAATAGTAGATAGATTAAGCTTACTCATTAAAAATACCTATAAAAAATGAATAAAAAATGCTATGTACAAAATCTATCCCTAGAACATTTAGAAAGAGTTGTAATGAGTTGCATGCAATAAGCAAAGCTCTTCTATAATCATAATCATATAGCCAATGCTGCAGATAGTAGAAATGCACTGCTCTCTTTTTATTGTTGTTGTAATTATGTGTTTTATTTGCTTTCCAATAACCCATGTTCACAATATTTACATGTTTTTGGTAATAATCTGACAAAGATCAGGTATACTTTACCATGTCTTCAGTTTGGCTGCTGCCTTACAATTCACAAAAATAAATAAAATAATAACAAAAAAACACCACTGATTGAGTGTTAAATTGACTTTGCACAAGAATTATATGTAAAACTCACCTGCAAATGAGGAAGAAGCTTCCAATCCCTCTACATTTCTTACATACTTAAAAACATCTCTGTTAATATAGTCATACTAAATGTTTTTGGTTCCAACTATCCTCTTCTCAATTACATCTCTACAAAGTACTTCATAACTACACTGATATTGCCATTCTCCTGGGTTCTCTTCCTCTTTGGTTTGCTTGCTGAACATCCTGTAACAATTGCATTGGCATGGTCTGGATCTGGAGGATCAATGTGTGAATACCTACAGGTTACAGCAAAAACAATGAAAGAAGCAGAGGGGAAAACTAATAAATAAGTAAATAAAAAGGAAAAAAAACTTAATTCATTCTCCAAGCAGTTCTTTGCAACCTATTTTCCTTTTGAAATAATCAAGTCTCATTTCAGTATCATTCCCAAATGAACCGATATCAACCGGAAAATGAAAAAAAATGTCTATCATGATGTCTGTCTCATTCAATCAGCTACAAAAACAAAATGGGAAGTATAGTCACCCGATTCCAATACCATCAGAGTAGACTACTATAAGGGGTGAAAAAAACATCACAGTAGCTACTGGTCTGGATGACATCATCCAACATCTGGGGGATGGATTATCCACAGTAGCCTACTGTGACTTTTGGTCATCTGTATGACAGAAAGGCACAGTACCGTACTGTTAAACTTGGTCACCTGCATTACATGAAGCACACAGTAATTTTTGGTCACCTGTTATGAAGAAACTGAGATAGCAAAATATCTGGGGCCCACCTGGGTTTTGTCTGGGCTGACTAGAGCCTATGTGGCCCATATAAAAACGAGATGTATACCAGCTAGATGTGCCTTTCCACCTAGAACCCACAAAGTCGGATGCACTGACATTTTCCTAATTCTGTTAAGAGATATCAGTTCTCTGCAACATTGTTCGTCACGGCGATCGACTAAATATGGAAGTACAGAAATGTGTCAATAGGCTTTCTTTTAACGCCATTTAACGCCAAATAGAATTTATATTTGAAAATGTGATTTAAAACCAGAAAAGTGGTTATCTTTGGTTCGCTCCCTTCGCTCGCTCCCAAAATGAAAATAAAAACATATGTAAGGGGATCTGTGCAGGTGGGTGAGGGCGTGTGTTTACACTTAAGTGTGAGATCGACAGAAAAAAAAATCGGCAAAAAAGTTGATAATCCCCCCTCCCCCCCCCCCCCCGCTCCTCAAAGTGGATTTACGTCGGTGCTTACTGCTGTTTCTGAGCGCACTGTATTCGGTCTAAGGGTTAATTACCAGGACATGAATTTAAAATAAAATTGATTAAATTAATGGAATTAAGCTTTTTCACTAAACCATACATGAATAATTATAAAAAAAAGTCAATCATAAATTATAGAGTATAATAGTGTACACCTCCTTTGACCGACTCCCAGCATTGTACGCATAGAGAAAATAGTAATGATCAGTTCACTTAATGAACCCGTTGACTACTGAATTCTCAAATTCCCATACGTTTCATACAGGTGTCATCCGGTTCCAGGAGCCATTGGTTAACGAATTCATTCTCACCATTCTACCTATTCTCTCGATAAACTGCAGGCCGATTCCTAAGCCCTGCGTGAGGAGCTTTGAAGCTATCCTCAAGATAGTCGCCAAGAAGGTTGTCCAGACTAGAGAAATCCACAACTTGGGCGATGCACTTGGATTTGATGAAGGGGACAGAACACGCTACATTCAAACGAACTACCGGTATCAGGATATAACAACGGATGGGACACTGCAGATGTTATGGGACTGGCGTAAGAAACAAACTGAATCAACAGAGTGCTTGGCTCTGAAAAGTGCACTAGAAGAGTCCGGTAATATTCGCCTAGCCGATGACTTATTTGGAGAAGGTATTACAAACTTCTTGAAATTATCTGAATCAGTAAACGAGGCCTACTTTTCTTCTAGTCTATCCTTAAACCTGTATGCAGGAAAAATAACAATGGGTATAAAATTATAACATTTAAACAGATGACGGGGGGGGGGGGGGGAACCAAACAACAATAACAGAACATACATGAAAGCCAAATATCGTTAATTCCTGTAATTATCATTTCTATTATTATTATTTTCATTACCAATATTATTATTATTATTATTATTATTATTATTATTATTATTATTATTCTAATAATACATGTACCCACCCTTTTGGCGCGGGGGGTATTGAAATGTGAAAATGTTTATGCTGAAATATCGTATACGGATTACATGCTATAGATTGAAAGTAAGCAATGTAGTATTTATTTATGCTTCAGCCCTTTGAAAACGCATCTTTTCAAAGATTACATCTTTATATTGTTTACAATACACAAATGACTCTACACCAACATCAGCGAGAGCCTCAACTGCTTTACCTCATGGCGCCAGCTCAACTGGGAACCCTTCAAGATCGCAAGATAGAGGAACAACTCCTCCTCAGCCTGCCGCTCAGCCTCTCTCAGGGTCTGCTACAAGGTATAATATAGGCCTACATGCATGGCCTTTCGAATTTATACCATCATACCAAAAAAAAAAAAAAAATTTCATGTGCATATGTAAGAGGGCGAGACTATTTCCAGATAAGCATGCCTAGAAATACTGTTTTCATTAGAAAAAAATGATAATTAGACATACTCTCAAAAAGACATCGAGTGAGCAAACAGAAAAAAAATAGCACTGTACACAGACGTACTAAAGCTTTTCAAACTGCTTCTGAGGGCACGGATTAGGATCAGTGAGCTGAGTGCATGCTGCTTCGAGCGTGCGCGGAAGTGTTCAGTTCGCACGTTCACTACACGGTGAATGGGCTGTTCGTGAGCGCGGTCATTTTTAACAATTTTGTCCATTAATATGGAAATGAACCAGATCACAGACTCCGATCTCCATGCCCGCAATGTAAAATCTCACCTCCGTGATGAGAATTACGACCTGTTTTTCACTCCATTTTGTATCAAATTGAACGATGGAAGCAGATTGATTTGTTTCCAATACGTAGTACATACACCGCAGCATCTAAACACAACAAAAAAGTAACCCCCCCCCCCTAAACAAAATGCTGTAATTTTTTAACAAAGAGGTTTTAAGTAAAATGACTTGGCATGAATGTTCCTACACGAATTTACCAACTTCTCTGAGAAAATGAGATTGACCGGTCAAGTCCTGCATGAGTGAGCGGGCACTAAAGGAAAAATGTCAGTTTTTAAAGTTCACAAGCATCATATCATGACTTTGAGTCAGGGACATTGGAACACATTTCAAGTCTCAGCGTTTTAAGGCATGCACTATGAATTTTATGTGCTTCTCAACATACCAAATGACCTGAAGGCCAAATTTCACGCTTGAATGAGCACAAGGTGAAAATTCCAAAAATTGCAGTTTTGACATCTTTCGCGCGGTAAATTTGATCTAATCCAAAGGAATTCGTGTTTTGGATTGACGT
>CM057168.1:1662611-1685290 GCA_029962745.1 Echinometra lucunter | reverse complement strand
TCGAAATCATACCTGTGGTACTTGGGACTGGTAGACATAAGTGCCAGGTTGTTGCAATGCATACTGTGGAGGTTGTTGTGTAGGGTATGGGACATCATTGGTTTTCTCGTAATTCAGAGGAACATCTCCTGGCCCGCCCTCTACGTCGCACCCCTCGTTAGTGAATCTGTTGTAACCTATGTTCCCGATGTCAAATGAAGAAAGGATTAAAATAGGCTTGATATCAGTGAGCATATATGACACTTGCTCCTGTACACTTCTCAATCAATTTCCTTCCCCCTTCCCCCTCCTTTTAAACTGCATTGGCTAATCCTAAATCTAGCCTAAAAACCCTATCACATTTAAAGTTTTAATCTCTTAAAGCCCCACTATCCCGATTCGCGCCACGATTGAAATTGCGGTCTTAATCGTGGAGTAATCGTGATGGTCATACCAGATCTTATCAGATCTTGCGGGTCAATCGATTTCAAGAGAATATACCTTCTTGTATAGTTTGCAAACTGTGGTGAATAACACAATATAACATAGATTAGTCTCATTTCATCTGCCGCGTCAGTCAAGATGAAAAACATTATAAAGATAAAAAAATGATGTCGGGAAGCACGTTGGTAGTAATCTAATTCTTCCTCTCTCTTTCTCTTAATATCTCTTGCTCTCTTGCGCGTCGTTAATGATCCCCCTTTTCATTATACTTTCCAAATAGTAGCAAAAGTTGAGTCGGTATTAATTCAAAAAGGATTTAGTTCTGTATAGACAATCATCTACTGCTTCCCTCAGAGAGAAAGGATTTATCTCTTTCTCTCTCTCTCTCTCTCTCTCTCTCTCTTTCTTTTCGTATCTTTCTCTAGACAATACTCATTTTCTCTTGGTGCTTGTGTTATTTTTCCTTGCTTATTTTGCTTTCTCTTTCGTTATCGCCCTTCATTCTCTTATCTCTTGTCTACAGTGCATATGCGGATATGCGGCTGCCGAGCTGCGCACATGTTTTTGCGTTTTAACGGCGGCACCAGAGAATCGTCAATAAAATAATTAGTTACCACATCGGAAGATCATGGGGGGGGGGGGGGGGGTGCCGTTGACATTGGGTGCATTTATCATTATAAAGAGGGAGTCTGACCATGTTAAATAGAATTTCTCAAAATAAAAGATTTCCACTCGTGCCACTGTGTTTTATTTCTCAAAATATGATATTTACAGTTTATTGCGGTGTACTTCAAATATTTTCATAGGCTTTGGCTCTATATCCTTGTACAGGCAGATAAATAAATGTAAATGTCTACTCTCTCCAGAAAACAAAGAAATGGAAATAATAATATAACAAATAATAATGTAACAAATGACAAAGATTCTGTGCGATCTAAAATCTTACGTGACCCTTTTTTTATGCTGAGAAAACTAAGACCATACAAAGACGGAGACACTATTTTTTTTAAATCTTACATGCATAGATTATTGAAACCTTATATGGATGAAACTTGATACAACGCCTATCAAAATGATCCAAATACTTCAAAAAAGAGATCGGAGAATATTGTTTTGCAGGTTTTGCAGGTACGCTTACTTTGGTTTTTAAGCTTCTGAATCAGTGGCGTCGCTAGACTTCTTTTTTGTTTTTTTTTTTCAATGGAGGGGGGGGGGGGGTGTAGAGGCCAGATTGCCGACAAACAATGCCACCGATAACCGACGACCAACGTTGATCAATTCGACCATTTATATAAAGCCCACTAGGCATGTTCAGTAATATTGTGTGCGTCTATCATATTTTCGTTCTTAATTATATTTGTTCACCTCACTTGCCGAATGTGTTTGTTTTCCGAAAAAAATCCTGTACCTAAATGTAATCCGAGCGAGCGCAGCGAGCGAGGAAAAATATACACTCTCTTTCGTAGAAGTGATAGTTCTTCATAAAAATACATGATAGGTTTAAAGATATCTAAATTATATATTTGGTCGCCTCTCTCGTCTAATTCATTCGCCTTCAGAGACCATCCTAAATCTTATACGAGCGAGCGCAGCGAGCGAGGAAAAAATATATTATACTCTTTTTCATGGTAGAAGTGATAATTCTTCATCCAAATACACGATGGAATTAACCATGAGATATTTAATTATAATGTACATTTGGTCACCTCGCTTGCCGAATTCGTTTGCTTTTCCCAAACCATCTTGTATGTATAAATTTAATACGAGCGAGCGTAGCGAGCGAGGAAAAAACTCTATATACTCTTTTTATGGTAGAAGTGATAATTCTTCATCAAACTACACGATGGACCTATAAGATATCTAAATTATATATTTTGTCACCTCTCTTGCCTAATTAATCTGCTTTCAAAGACTATCCTGTTTCTATATATTATACAAGCGAGCGCAGCGAGCGAAGAAAAATTATATTTATTATTTTTCATGGTGATAATTCTTCATCAAAATACACGATGGAACTATAAGGTTTTTTTTTTCTTCTTTTTTTTTTTTTTTTGTCATGTTTATTTGGTCAGCTCGCTTGCCGAATTCGTTTGCTTTCCCAAATCCATCTTGTATCTGAATATTGTACGAGCGAGTAGCGAGCGAGAAAAACACATATATCCTCCTTTTCACGGTAGAAGTGAAGGTTCTTCATCCCAGTACACGATGGGCCTTTAAGATATCTAATTTTATATATTTGTTCATCTCTCTTACCTAATTTATTTGCTTTCCAAGACCATCCTGTACCTAAATATTATACGAGCGAGCGAATCGAGCGAGGAAAAACATATATACTCTTTTTATGGTAGAAGTGATAAATCTTCATCGAAATACATGATGGGCCTTAAGATATCTAAATTATATATTTGTTCATCACACTTGCCGAATGTGTTTGCTGTCCGAAAACATCCTGTATCTAAATATAATACGAGCGAGCGCAGCAAGCTAGGAAAAGAATACACTCTCTTTCGTGGTACCAGTGTTATTTCGTCTTCAAAATATACAAGCAAATAAGTCGAATATGACTTGCACACCTTACTCCTCTTTTCTTTTTCCCTCCTTCCTCTTTCCTCTCCTTTCTCTCTCTCTCTCTCTCTCTCTCTTTTGCCGACAGTCACACACACCGCCCCACACACCGCCCCACACCCCCCTCTAACGACGCCCCTGTTCTGAATAACCTGTTACCTGATGAAGTATATTCCACTAAAATATAAATTAAACAACAACATGGGTTTATTATGTGGTATTTAAATGAATTAAACAATACAAAAATTCAATAATCATGCTTTAAATTATCCCTCACTAAACTCAAATATTATCCAGTCTCTCTCATATGAAGAATCCATTCTTGTACTGATATCCCCTACTAAAAACTTCTCATTTATTAGATGGTAATAAAAATGATTATAAATTCGCCTTTAATTCAAATTAAAAACTTTTATTCTCTGTGTCAGTTGTGGCTTGCCTTGTTAGAGTCAGTATTACGGATGCAAATGAGGTTTGGAAAATTGAATGTCACTCAGTCATGAAGACTATATTTCGCAAGGTATTACAAACCTTCATTTTAATGAAACTTACGCTCTAGGCCTACTTCTTATGATTATTTTTTAATCGATCAGATTTAATGTTAACTTTCATAGTCATATATAATTACACTAGTGATTTCCACCGTTGAGTAACAGCTAGCGGCCCACTATCAATCAACTTCTAACTAGTTGTAGCTTCGAATCAAGCGGTGCCGATTACTTGTTACTTGTTACTTGTCGCAGTAATCCAGAACCGCGGATCCTTGGAAGCTATACTGGGATGTCAACAATCATTTGTACTTATGCAGAAGAAAAAGAGAAAACTTGAGAAGAAGAAGAAGAAGAAGAAGAAGAAGAAGAAGAAGAAGAAGAAGAAGAAGAAGAAGAAGAAGAAGAAGAAGATACAGTGCTTACCCGGCGCTGGTGATACAATTTTAATTTGCGCTGACGTTCTTTTGTTTTGTTTTGTTTTCTCCTTTCCCTTTTTTTTTTTTTTTTTTTTTTTTTTGGGTAGCGGCGCCTTCGGCGCCTTGCAAAAAATAGGGGTAGGGGCTTGCGCCTTCAAGCCCTCCTCTGGATCAGCCACTGCAGTGTGTCATTATATGCCCATACCTAAGTATAGCTCCTTTTTGCTTAAAAAAACGTTAAAAAAAATCTAATGATTTTTAACTTGACAGTAACGTTATCCAGAAGTAATATTCTAAAAACACAAAGTAAGTGCATAAATGGTTGATTTTCTCTAGGTCCAAGAAGCAATCACCCACTCTAGTGTATGTTTTTAGAATACTGAGAACAAAGCTTGTAGTATAAAAAGTGGTCAGTTATTGATGGAAATATGAAATATCTAAAGTGTGTTTTTTTCTGTGCTCTAGTTAGTTGATACAAGCCGGAAGCAATTTCCATTTTCATCTGTTGAGTAAATTGCTGCTGCAGCAGCTGCTGCTGTTGGTAAATTTACGTCCGGGGCGCAAATTATATCGGTAGGCAAGAACTCACTTAAAGTGAGGTAAAATTACGACGCACTGTTCAATTAGTCTAAAGTTAATTAGCGACTCTATATGCTTGAAAAAGTCCAAATTAAGGATCGCTTTTAAGACCGATTAATAACCTGTTATTTTCTTGTGTAGAATTCAATATTAGAACAAAATCTAGATCTTACCAGATGACATGTTGTGTTGCAATCGTGGTATATGATGTCTGTCAATTTACACGATGTGTAGTATACTATTCGAACAATAGATGCAATTTAGAGCGTGGTGATATTCATCCGTGCAGACTGAGTCCAACCATGCAATTACGATGTTTAGATTGTTATTGAACGCTTCATTTCCTTATCACATGATTTGTATCGTAATTTGACGTCATAAAAGCGGAGTATTTTACCATAGTCTCATAACATTATTTGTATTCTATTTTCGTGAAGGGCAGATTTGTATTAAGCAGAGTAAACATTCGTAGAGAAAAAGTAATAAAAATCAGAGTCAGACGAGGGGGGGGGGGGGACATTGGTATATGAGGGGGTGGTTGGGCTGGAGAGTATAAAAGTAACAATAAACAACAACAATCATCAAATTAAACCAACAATCATTAAATTTAAATTGAATCTTGGAGATTTATTTTTTAACAATTTAGTCCCCCCCCCCCCCTTTCTCTCTCTCTCTCTCCCTTTTTAACTCGGGGTGATTTCATCGGTTCTTTTAATCAGTTAAGGTCCTGAAAAAAAGCAATGAAAAAGAAAGAAAAAAGGAAATAGCAAGCATAACTTAATTGATCACATTGATCACAAAAATAAGGAGACAAAATTAATCAAGTGTTAACTCAGCAAGTCCAGATCGAGAGAAAATCCAAATTAACAAGTTTCTAAAATCGAAACCATAATCATTCAGTACAAATTTTTGAAGAAATTATTTCCGAAAGGCGTTAAATCCACTTCGAGAAATTTTCGGGGATTTTTATCTATCCATTTACCTTCTTCGAAACATCAAAACTGTTTCACAGTTGGAAGTACATAATTAGACATGTAAAACGAAATTGAAAAAAAAAAATCCTTCATGAGTAAAAGTTCTTGATTTACGCAAAGTATATCCAACGCATCAGGTAACAGGTTATAAAGAACAGGGTCGTCGCTAGAGGGAAGGAGTGAAGAAAAGAGAAGTAAGATGAACAGAGTCATATTCGGCTTATTTATTTTGAAGACGAAATAACATTGGTACCACGAGAGAGAGAGTATATTTTTCCTTGCTTGCTGGGCTCTCTCGTATATTATTTAGATACAGCCATATACAGGATGTTTTCGGAAAGCAAACACATTCGGCATGTGAGGTGACCAAATATATAATGTAGATATCTTTAGGCCCATCATGTATTTTGATGAAGAACTATCACTTCTACCATGAAAAAGAGTATATATATTTTGCTCGCTCGCTACGCGAGCTCGCATAATATTTAGATACAGGATGGTCTTTAAAAGCGATTAAATTAGGCAAGAGAGGTGGGCGGGGGGTGTTTCATAAAGCTGTTCGTAAGTTACGCACGACTTTACGCACGACTGGTGATATGTTCTTGTGCTACGTGTAAATGATTGAGCATCTGATTAGCACCAAACGAATTTGGCAAGCGAGCTGACCAAATTTACATGTACAATTTAGATATCTTATATGCCAATCTTGTATTTTGATAAGGAATCATATATAACTTCTACCCTAAAAAGCAGAATAAAGCCATATATTTTCCTCGCTCGCTGCGCTCGCTCGTATAATATTTAGATACAGGATGGTTTGGGAAAGTGAATGAATTCTGCAAGCAAAGATGACCAAATATATAATTTAGATATGGTATATGCCCATCAGGTCCTTTGATGAAGAACTATCACTTCTAAAATGAAAAGGAGTATATATAATTTTCCTGGCTAGCTGCGATCGCTCATATAAAAGTCACCAAATCTGGTGGAAATCGACTGAAATGTGTAGGAAAGACGAAGGAAAATATGATAGAGGCACAGAATTGAACATGCCTAGTGGGCTTTATACGGTTGAGTTTATAGACGTTGGTCGTCGGTAATCGGTGGCGTTTTTTGGTCGGCAATCAGTGGCCTCTACCCCCCACCCCCCTTAAAATAAAATATTTCAGTGGTTGGCGTAAATTTGGTCAGCTGAATCAAAATAGAAAATAGTATATTAAGCTTTAAAAATCGAGAGGGGGACGATCCCCCAGAAAATATCAAAGGGGACGATCCCCCCCCCCCCCCCCCCGGACAGCCGCCTATGGTGCTCAGCTTGTTTTCGGTAAAAAAAAATGGTCTTAGCATCTTTTGGAAATAAGCTCCTCATTTGTCTCAAGGAATATGTCAGAATATTTTTGTCATGTTTGTGGTAACGATTATTATGAAATTATTCCCAAGCATTTTGTTTATTTTTCAATTCAATTCAAATTTATTTCACATCTCTTTAAAAAACATTAGAAAATATTTGACAGATCAAATTTTACAAATCAATATGAATATTAGATAATACAACATATTAAAATGACATACATGTACATGGCATTGTAAAAGATAAAAGAAAGATGGAGTGTGGAGGATGTGGGGGATTAACAAAGGCCATTGGCCTGTCACGGTTAATCCCCGAATTTACCACACTTCGAAAGAGAATACATAACAACATACAAACAAAAAGATAAAGTTAACATAACACAGGGACATAAGACACAACAAAACTAGACACACTAATTTACATAAAAGGCAGTTGGAACAAAATGAGATTACTCAAAGTTAAGAAGATATGATTTATATTTTTTCCTGAATGAACGAATAGTTGAGCTTTCTTTTAGGTCACCTGGCAAGAGATTCCAAAACTTTTAGGTCATCTGGCAAGAGATTCCAAAACTGTGGGACTTCAAAACTGATTGCTGTTCTTGAAAAGTTATAATGATAAAAAGGTACATACATTCTATTGGTATTTCTTGTGTTGTACTTATTAATGTTGCTATTATATTCAAAATATTCATCAAACTTATTAGGTAATAACTGTTTAGAATAGGAAAACATAAAAGATGCTAGTTGTAATTTATTTACATCATAAATATTCAATATTTTTAACTTTTTAAACAAAGGTTGGGTATGTGCTAAATAGTTAGATTTGGTAATTGCTCGTATTGCACGTTTTGGTAATAAAAACAATTTTTGTAAAGAATGAGATGAACAGTTGCCCCATACAATACATGAGATGTGATAGAATCAAACAATTATACAAATTAGTTAATATATTCAGAGGTAAAAGGTTTTTCAGACTATTGAAAACTCCATTGTATGTCTTTAGAGCAATGTAATTAACATGTTCCTTCCAATTTAAGTTTTCGTCCTTAATTATACCAAGAAATTTAGTACTTGTTTCTCTCTTTATTCTTACATCATTAAGTTCTATATTTATTTAAGTTCTATATTTATTTAATTGTTGCTGTTTTTACAGCTAATCGCCATAATAATTATGCTCCCACAACAGCATATGATAATATATCTTGTAGTTTGTACTATATTTTTTACAGCCAACTTTCTATGCGATAAACAGTAATCCGTCATGGTAGATCCCTTTCCTCTTCTTCTACCTTTCAATTCCCTTCCCTGAATTTTGTTATCCTTTCCATCCTCCCTATCCAACCCTTCCTCTTTACTTTCTCTTTCTCTCTTTCTCTCTCTCTCTCTCTCTCTCTCGCTGATTACTTTCCATTCCAAACTCTTTCTCTATCATCGGCCATCGATACCCAACATCATTTTTTTTTCACTTGATAATATAAGTTTTCCCGGCCAATTTCGCACTTTTGTCAGTCCATTTGATAAATCGCTCATTCAATTTAGCAAAAAACCTCGTTCACCATGTTCACCTTTTTCTGTCATTCGAAAGTGATTTTATGTCAATCAATTCAGCTTTCAGAGCAAGCAATTTGGCTTTTGCATCATTCAAATTAGCACGTACGTAGGAATCATTCAAATTCATCCGCAACTCTCGAAAAGGACCTTTCGAGCATTCAAATTTGCGAATAGGTAATCAAATTGGTAACATTTTCATTCATGTTAACTTATGTTTAGACATGTTAGAATTCCCCTAAAAAGGGGCCAATTTCGGATTTCATCTCCTCTTTGGGTCCATGATGTAACAGGTAATACTTCAAGACTTTAAAGGATGGACTGCATTCTACACATGCCCCCAAGTCAAAGATCTATTTTATACAACTCTTGCCTGACTTGGGGAAATTTGCAGAATGCAGTCCATCTCTTAAAATATGGTGATGGGATCATCTCTCCAATGAAGGAATGAAGGACACAACATAAGACAACCAGCATTTCATGTCATGTACCTGTTTCATCACTTAACTTTGGAGTAGTTTTTTGGGTTTTTTTTTATTGTACTTTGAAAACCAATACATCCCAGCATTACACATTCAAATCTCGTTCATGAAATATCAATATTTTCAATTGTCTTCTGAAATGTCTTCTACAATCTAGTCTAGGCCTTATTATTATGTAATCATTAAATATGTAGAAATAAACTAATTATATAACATGCATATATAGTAGGGCTTTCATCTCGACCTGCTTTTTCTGTTTCATGCAAGAAGAAAAATTATCAGGCCGTTAGTCATTTATTCACCAAACGATGCCATTTTCAAGTGAACAATTAAAGAAAAACATTTAGGCTCTGTTGTAAAAGGCATATATCATGCCACACAAAAGATACAATAGAATGTACAACCTGCTAAATTGGACGCTCCAAAATGAATTCGAATACACGAAGGTGTTTGTTGCGTGATCACGTGACCATGTAATGTTAAATTTAATGGAGGTTTTATGAATACGTGCGTAAATTGTGAATTTGGATAAGGAAAACGTGAATTTGAATGCTTGCAAGATGATTTTGAAAGTTCATATCATGTATTTGAACTGCCGAACGGCACGGTTGGACAAAAATCGTTTAAATTGAATGTTCGTAATGTTAATTAGACTGACAAAGTTGCGAAATTGGCCGTGAAAACCTATATTTATCCCATTACAATGGTCAAACACCTCCAATTAATTACTATGATGTAGCCCATCTATTTCAATCTATATTAGTTCAGTTCAATTCGTATACATGTTGGCCCTGCCTCATCTTAAAATCATAGTTTTATGAGTATTTGTTGTAACTGCTGTTTAGTTTTCACAAATGTGAACTATAATTTTTGTCATATACCTATCATGTCTATTGTAAGTTATGTATTTTGTACTGATGTGATGTCAATTTACGCAAAAAAAGCTAACACAACTACAATTCCTAATTTTGAAAGATCATATAACATGTTTTATCGCGCTTAATGCAAAGTTTACTGGCACTAAACCAAGTTTGCATCTTTTTCAGTTCTAAATTAAATACATTATTTAATGCCACTGGGTCTTTAACTGATAAAAATAAACTTGTGTCATCTGCAAATACGATTATGGATAAAATGTTGCTAACATATTGCAGATCATTAATACATGCAGAGTAAAATTAAAAGATGCCCGAGATTGGATCCCTGTATTACAGTACGCCTACTGTAATACTTTTATATTCAGAATTATAATTATCAACACTCACATATTGTTTCCTATTGCACAGAGCATTATAAGTACATGCACCATAAGTTACATTTTTCAACAAAAGCTACCATAACCATGATAACTGTCTTCATTGATGTTACCATAACCATGATAACTGTCTTCATTGATGTTACCATAACCATGATAACTGTCTTCATTGATGTTACCATAACCATGATAACTGTCTTCATTGATGTTACCATAACCATGATAACTGTCTTCATTGATGTATACAGGTGAATACAAGAAAATGTAACTCGGATTTTTTTTTTTTTTTTTTTTTTTTTACTGAAGTTGACTTCAACCTTAAACCCTAACAATAACTTGACATTAACGTTATCCAGAAGTAATATTCTAAAAACACAAAGTAAGTGCATACCTGGTTGATTGTCTCTAGGTCCAAGAAGCAATCACCCACTCTAGTGTATGTTTTTAGAATACTGAGAACAAAGCTTGTATTATAAAAAGTGGTCAGTTATTGATGGAAATATGAAATATCTAATAGTGGTTTTTTTTTTCTGTCTCTAGTTAGTTGATACAGGCCAGAAGCAATTTCCATTTTTCATCTGTTGAGTAAATTGTTGCTGCAGCAGCTGCTGCTGTTGGTGAAATTTACGTCCGGGACGCAAATTATATCGGTAGGCAAGAACACACTTAAAGCGAGGTAAAATTACGACGCACTGTTCAATTAGTCTAAAGTTAATTATCGACTCAATATGCTTGAAAAAGTCCAAATTAAGGATCGCTTTTAAGACCGATTAATAACCTGTTATTTTCATGTGTAGAATTCAATATTAGAACAAAATCTAGATCTTACCAGATGACATGTTGTGTTGCAATCGTGGTATATGATGTCTGTCAATTTACACGATGTGTATTATACTATTCGAACAATAGATGCAATTTAGAGCGTGGTGATATACATCCGTGCAGAGTGAGTCCAACCATGCAATTACGATGTTTAGATTGTTATTGAACGCTTCATTTCCTTATCAAATGATTTGTATCGTACTTTGACCTAAAGGTAATGTACGGTGGAGCTTTTTTTACCGTAGTCTCATAACATTATTTGTATTCGATTTTCGTGACGGAAGCAGAACAAATTTGTATTAAGCAGAGTAAACATTTGTAGAGAAAAACTGATAAAAATCAGAGTCAGACGAGGGGGGGAGGGGGGACATTGGTATATGAGTGAGTGGTTGGGGCTGGAGAGTATAAAAGTAACAATAAACAAGAAGAATCATCAATGTTTAAATTGAATCTTGCAGATTTATTTTTTATCCATTTAGTCCTCTCTCTCTCTCTCTCGCTCTCTTTAACTCGGGGTGGCTTCATCGGTGCTTTAATCAGTGAAAGTCCTGAAAAAAAAAAACAATGAAAAAGAAAGAAAAAAGGAAATAGCAAGCATAACTTAATTGATCACATTGATCACAAAAATAAGGAGACAAAATTAATCAAATGTTAACTCAGCAAGTCCAGATCGAGAGAAAATCCAAATTAACAAGTTTCTAAAATCGAAACCATAATCATTCAGTACAAATTTTTGAAGAAATTATTTCCGAAAGGCGTTAAATCTATTTCGAGAAATTTTCAAGTAAATTATCAGGGATTTTTATCTATCCATTTACCTTCTTCGAAACATCAAAACTGTTTCACAGTTGGAAGTACATAATTAGACATGTAAAACGAAATTGAAAAAAAAAAAATCCTTCATGAGTAAAAATTCTTGATTTACGCAAAGTATATCCAACGCATTTCGGAAATAAGCGAATTGGATATTGCCTTTTTGGAAATAAATATATTTTTACCCACATAAATCCTACTTTCATAAAATATTTTTGATATTCAAATAAGTCATGTTAACTCTATGGCATATGGAACAAACATGAGTTTAGTGAGGGGGGGGGGACATTGGTATATGAGGGGGTGGTTGGGTTGGGCTGGAGAGTATAAAAGTAACAATAAACAACAATAATTATCAATGTTTCAATTGAATCTTGGAGATTTATTTTTTATCAATTTAGTCCCCCCCCCCTCTCTCTCTCTCTCTCTCTCTCCCTCTTTAACTCGGGGGGACTTCATCGGTTCTTTAATCAGTTAAGGTCCTGAAAAAAAAGCAATGAAAAAGAAAGAAAAAAGGAAATAGCAAGCATAACTTAATTGATCACATTGATCACAAGAATAAGGAGACAAAATTATTCAAATGTTAACTCAGCAAGTCCAGATCGAGAGAAAATCCAAATTAACAAGTTTCTAAAATCGAAACCATAATCATTCAGTACAAATTTTTGAAGAAATTATTTCCGAAAGGCGTTAAATCCACTTCGAGAAATTTTCGAGTAAATTTTCGGGGATTTTTATCTATCCATTTACCTTCTTCGAACATCAAAACTGTTTCACAGTTGGAAGTACATAATTAGACATGTAAAACGAAATTGAAAAAAAAATCCTTCATGAGTAAAAATTCTTAATTTACGCAAAGTATATCCAACGCTTTTCGGAAATAAGCGAATTGGATATTGCCTTTTGGAAGTAAATATATTTTACCCACATACATCCTACTTTCATAAAATATTTTTGATATTCAAATAAGTCATGTTAACTATATGGCATATGGAACAAACATGAGTTTAGTGAGGGATAATTTAATCCATGATTATTGAATTTTTGTATAGTTTAATTTATTTTTATACGCCATAAAAAACCCATGTTGTTGTTGAATTTCTATTTTAGTGGAACAGACTTCATCAGGTAACAAGTTATTAAGAACAGGGTCGTCGCTAGAGGGAAGGAGTGAAGAAAAGAGAAGTAAGATGAACAGAGTCATATTCGGCTTATTTGCTTGTGTATTTTGAAGACGAAATAACACTGGTACCGCGAAAGAGAGTGTATATTTTTCCTCGCTCGCTGCGCTCGCTCGTATATTATTTAGATACAGCCATATACAGGATGTTTTCGAGAAAGCAAACATATTCGGCAACAGAAGTAACCAATATAGAATTTAGATATCTTCTACCATGAAAGAGAGTATATATATTTTACTCGCTCGCTACTCTCGCTCGCATAATATTAAGGATAAAGGATGGTCTTTGAAAGCGATTAAATTAGGCAAGAGATGTGACCAGGGGGGGGGGGGGGTGTTCCCTAAAGCTGTTAGTAAGTTACGCACGACTTTACGCAACACTGGTGATATGTTCTTGTGCTACATGTAAATGATTGAGCATCTGATTAGCACCCAAGAACATGTTCCAGTCGTGCGTAAAGTCGTGCGTAACTTAGGAACAGCTTTAAGAAACACCCCCTAGATATAATTTAGATAATAGGCCCATTGTGTATTTTGATGAGGAATTATCGATTCTACCATTAAAAAGAGTATGTATATTTTTTCCTCTCTCGCTGCGCTTTGTTCGTATTATATTTAGATACAAGATGGTTTGGGAAAGCACACGAATTCGGCAAGCGAGGTGACCAAAATTAGATATCTCAAGATTAATTCCATCGTGTATTTTGATGAAGAATTATCACTTCTACCATGAAAAAAGAGTATATGCATTTTTCTTCGCTCGATGCGCTCGCTCGTAAAATATTAAGATTTAGGATGGTCTTCATGGTCTGTGATAGCGAATGAATTAGGCAAAAGAGTTGACCCAATACATAATTTAGGTCCATCGTGTATTATGATGAAGAATTATCACTTCTACCGCGATGAGCAGTATCTATATTCTTCCTCGCTTCGCTGCGCTCGGTCGTATAATACTTATATACCAGATGGTTTAGGAAAGCAATTACAGATAGAATTCGGCAAGTAAGTTGACCAAATATACATGTACAATTTGGAAATCCTATATAGGCCCGCCGCGTATTTCGATGAAGAATTATTACTTCTACCATGAAAAGGAACATTTTTTTTTCTCGCTCGCTGTTCTCGTTGATATGATTTTTAGATACAAGATGGTTTGGGAAAATTCAAAGCAAACGAATTTGGCAAGCGAGCTGACCAAATTTACATGTACAATTTAGATATCTTTTAGGCCAATCTTGTATTTTGATAAGGAATCATAACTGCTACCATAAACAGCAGAATAAAGCCCTATATTTTCCTCGCTCGCTGCGCTCGCTCGTATAATATTTAGATACAGGATGGTTTGGGAAAGTGAATGAATTCTGCAAGTAAAGTGACCAAATATGTAATATAGATATCGTATATGCCCATCAGGTCCTTTGATGAAGAACTATCACATCTGAAATGAAAACGAGTATATATATTTTCCTGGCTAGCTGCGATCGCTCATATAAAAGTCACCGAATCCGGTGGAAATCGACTGAAATGTGTAGCAAAGACGAAGGAAAATATGATAGAGGCACAGAATTGAACATGCCTAGTGGGCTTTATACGGTTGAGTTTATAGACGTTGGTCGTCGGTAATCAGTGGCCTCTACCCCCCCCCCCCCCCAACAACACCCGACAACCCTGGCAGTGGCGGTGATTTCATGTAAACATTGGGGGCAGAAACACGTTTGTTGCGTGATCACGTGACCATGTAATGTTAAATGAATACGTGCTTAAATTGTGAATTTGGATAAGAAAAATGTGAATTTGAATGTTTGCAAGGATGATTTTGAAAGCTCATATCATGAATTTGAACTGCCGAACGGCACGGCTGGACAAAAATCGTTTAAATTCAATGTTTGTAATGTTAATTAGACTGACAAAGTTGCGAAATTGGCCGGGGAAACCTATATTTATCCCATTACAATGGTCAAACACCTCCAATTAATTACTATGATGTAACGCATCTATTTCAATCTCTATTAATTCAGTTCAATTCGTATACATGTTGGCCCTGCCTCATCTTAGTTTTATGAGTATTTGTTGTAACTGTGTTTAGTTTTCACAAATGTGAAATATTATTTTTGTCATATACCTATCATGTCTATTGTAAGTTATGTATTTTGTACTGATGTGATGTCAATTTACGCAAATAAAACTAACACAACTACAATTGCTTATTTTAAAGATCATATAACATGTTTTATAGCGGTTAATGCAAAGTTTACTGGCACTAAACCAAGTTTGCGTCTTTTTCAATTCTAAATTAAATACATTATTTAATGCCACATGGGTCTTTACCTGATAAAAATAAACTTGTGTCATCTGCAAATAAGATTAAAGATAAAATGTTGCTAACATATTGCAGATCATTAATACAGAGTAAAAGTAAGAGTGTCCCGAGATTGGATCCCTGCAGTGCGCCTACTGTAATACTTTTATATTCAGAATTATAATTATCAACACTCACATATTGTTTCCTATTGCACAGAGCATTATAAGTGCATGCACCATAAGTTACATTTTTCAACAAAAGCTACCATAACCATGATAACTGTCTTCATTGATGTATACAGGTGAATACAAGAAATGTAACTCGGATTTTTTTTTTTTTTTTTTTTTTTTTTTTTTTTTTTTGCTGATGTTGACTTGGAATGGAAATTTTGCTGTGATTTTGTTGATGGAAGGGTACATGTTTTCATCCTTGTGTATGATGTGTATTGTGTTTTGTTTGTTTTTGCATCATCGACAAAAGATTCGTCCGATCATCTCAAAGCTGAGAATCACGTGGTGGGCGCACTTGCCCCCCAGGCGGACTACTTCCTCTTGATCTTGTATTTTATCTTGAGAAAAAGCTTTAGTTCAAGCAATGGGTCAAAATAGTCCAAATACCTCACACCAGCTGCATTTACTAGTGGTTTTGTAGGATTTAGTCTGTACGGTGGGAATTCATGCAAAGATGTTTGTACGCCGAGCATCATCGAGAGTTATTTCCAAGCTCACTTTCCAAAGTGGTTCCTTGCAGAGACTTACCACTCGAAATTATGTCAAAACTTGCTTCTTGGCTGAAAATGTATATCAACAATCAATTTCATTATTGATATTTATTAAGGTTTTTTAAGTGCATGAGGGAAGTTCTGAATTCAAAATAACGGCTGGGCATTTCCATAATGCACATGCAAGTGAAAACGTTAGCTCAAAACAGAGAGATTGCAAAATATCAAGCAAATAATAACTGCTGAAGAAAGGAAAGCCCATTTTGTTGGATAGGGATTTGCTAATCAGAAAAATATTTATTTAAAAGATCAATACCTTGATTCTGAATAGAATTTGATTAGGAATGGTTATTAGCTGCTGCTGCATGGCAAGAATTAAAGCTACTTTATGTTCCTTATTACTAGCAAATATTTGCTTGCATGGAATATCATATGAAAACGCAACCAAGATGTTAGAAAGGCCAGGGGATTTGTAAGGCCTTTGCCAGTTTTATAAATACCAATTATCTTATATTCACAAGCCCTGTAACAGGGTATCTTTCTCTCAATCTCAGCCTTGTTTTCCTTTCTTTGTCCTGCTCTGCACTGTTATCAGCCGGTCATCAATCCCTTTCCTGCTCTCACCCATCCTCCTCTCTCTCTCTCTCTCTCTCTCTGTTTTACTAGCTCTTCCCCTTCTTTTCTCTTTTTTTCAAGTGATGTCCCTTTTACCAGTTCACCAACCTCTTACTTCCAAACATGTTTGTTTCCTTCCACTTCATCAGTTTTAGTTCCCTTTCCCATTATTTCTCGCACCAAAATCATACTTTTCTTTCCTCCCCACCCCCCCCCCTCGTGTTTCCAGTTCCTTGTCCCTCCTATTACACTCCCTACTTTTCTCTCACCACTTCTCTCCCCCCCCCCCCCCACCATTCACTCTCCCTCTCCCCCTCATTCATCTTTCTCCAAATGCTCTTAGCTTTAATTTTTGCTATAGTACATGTAGTTTGTATATATAAAGAACAAGACAGTAATGTCATTATATCTAGAGCAATCAATAATTTAATAGAATTATAGTAGAAAAATACAGCTAAATACATGTAATATGTATTAATTTCCTACATGTAACTGCTCATTCAAATAATCATTTGCAAACATATATAGCTTTGCAAATCATTGTTCTTTGAAACGTCTCCACCCACATCCAGTTATGGGTGTTTATTTGACATTAATACTTCTAATCTGTTTCAACTAAAAATATGGAAATGGACCTTGAGGAAATCATTACCTTGATTCCAAGGTGTAAATATCACATAAAGATAAGCTCGCTCCTACAGTGATGGTATATCATAAACTTACATCATCAAAATACACACTCATTAAAAACAAATTTGTCACTGTCTCCAACACTTTATTTTATGAAATAATTGGAATGGAACTAAATAACTTGTTCAATTTGCTGTAACCTAAATTTTCTTAAAATAACACAAGCAAAGTATTTTTTTTAAATGAAACAAAAGCATATACACACAAACTGTATATAATTCTATTGAGATCATGTTCACCTAACACCTATAGCTATAGAGTTTTTTTATCTCCAGTAACAGAAAATAATACTTCCTTTCTTCTGAAGTAAATATCCCAGGGGCTGGGTGCAATGTGAATAAAAGTCAGGTGAGGTGTTTGTTAAAAACTAAAATACATGTAAAAAATTGAAATTAAAAACTTGGTCAAATTTTTGAACTGCTAGATTCACTTCAACAATAAATGTTATTGGAATGCGAATACATAAAATCTGCTTCAATTAAAGTTGCACAAAATATATTTTTATCATCGCTAACAATAGCATGTAGCCTACCAGAGGAAAAAAAAACAAAACAAATAAAAGTGAATCACACACAAGAGAACCTACTTATGATTTCATTGAAAAGTAAACAAAATATCACAAAGAGAAACATGAAGCACAGTAAACAAAATATCACAAAGAGAAACATGAAGCACAGTAAAGTTCTTTTAGGTGTACAGTAACAATCATTATTCTGCATTTGTTACTGAAAGTAAACAATAGCCTTACAATTTACAATAATGTATCCCTACTTTTGCTATATATACATGTACTTAACAAACTGCAGCATTTACACATAAAATGATTGGCATGTCTTTAACAAGCAATAAATCATCCAGTTGACTCATATTGCAATTCAATTAAACATGGAGGTCAATAGATGATACACAATTGCAACATGGAGGTCAATAGATGATACACAATTGCAACATGGAGGCCAATAGATGATACGCAATTGCAACATGGAGGCCAATAGATGATACGCAATTGCAACATGGAGGCCAATAGATGATACGCAATTGCAACATGGAGGCCAATAGATGATACGCAATTGCAACATGGAGGCCAATAGATGATACGCAATTGCAACATGGAGGCCAATAGATGATACGCAATTGCAACATGTATATGCATAGTGTCTGACATCTGGAATATTCTATTCTCCTTTTGTATTACCTATGTAGTGTAATGATGAATAAAAGCCTTTGTCCAAGATGGAATAGTAATATCACAAATGAATAAGATGACCTTGTAGTCCATACTGTGCTCTTTCTATTATCCACAGCACCAAAAGAAATAGATTACCACCTATGCCAAAAATTCTTGTCTAAAGATCACAAGAAAAGCTTAACGTGATATTGCTGGTATACAGTTAACCTCTTTTGATTTCATGGAAACTATTATTACAATACAGTGCAATGCAACAGCAATAAATAAATTCAAAGGGAAATAGTTGACCTTTATGAGTAGTATTACAGAGGATACATGAAGGTATATTACACTTTAAACCTTGTCAGTAATATTAGATTAATGTTAGGGCCCAGTTACACAAAACTTACCATAAATATTACTCTGCCATCAATAGTAACTACCATAGTAACATTTCTCACCAGCCAATCAAATTCAAGGTTTTCATTGAAGTTACCATTTATGACATAGTTACTACCAGTGGTAAGTTTTATACAACAGGGCCCTGGTCTTCTTACAGGTGTGCAAAAGAATGCTTCCAGAAAGCAAAAAATGGAAAATTATTGAAAATCAGATTTTCAAACAATGATTGATAATTTACAGGTAGCATGTAGACCTTGTAAATTGATATAAAATCTTCTTGTGGCATAATCTTTGCTAAAATTCTATTCCAGTATGTGCAAAATAGACATTTTTATTCTTGCAGTTTTGTATTTTGCATTCCAAACGCATTCTTTCGCACAACAACAAAAAGATAAAATGCCTTAACAAGCTGTGATTACCTACAACTCTGACGATTGCAATTTGTGATGTATGATAGGATTATTAACTCCTTTCAATTTAAGAATGAAGTCCCCCAAAATATCTTAGATTGTAAGTGATCACAATAGTAGGTCTGGATGTTAGTAATAACATTATGTTAATTTCCAGTCATGCAAGTAATGAATGGAACACATAATGAAATAAAAGCAAGTAGTGTAATCATATAATCACTGTTTCAGTTTCTATGCTATCATTGTGACATGTAATCATTATGAAGTATAAAAATATACATGTAAATTTAAACATTTTATAAATCCTATTCTTAAAAAGTTTCAGATTGTTCATCATTGCTTTTCTTAACTCTACAATGAGACAGCTTGTGTACTCCATGACTGCTGCATCTTAGCTGTTTGAGCATTCCTTTAATGGTATGTTTACTAGTAACAAGAAATCTGTTACTTACATTTTACATATTATTATCAAACAATTGAATATTTTAGTCTACCCTTATATTTTACATTTTTTATTATATTCAACAAATTTTCCATATCCTAAAAATATAGAAAAATACTATACTAATTAAGATGTTCTATACTTAAATGCTACCAGTGTGCATTTGATAAGAAGTAGAAGGCTATTATCTATAAATTGAGAGATCTTTCTTTACAGCCTGCTAGTCTTATGTAGTCACTTGCATTTAGCAGCCACAGCTTCTGCTACTTTCTCAATAAACTCAAAGGTATTTACATAGTCAGCACGGGTCACACTGTGATGAAAGAGAGAGAGACAGATTTATATTAGCTTTAATCAACAGATTACATAGTATATACTGCTTTGACAAGAAATTGGCACATGTATTCGTATTAATATTCAAACATCCATCAAGAATTCTGAAGATATCAAAAACATAATATAGTGAAGTAAAAGTTATTTTGAATAATATGATATATTTGACGAAATATCACACAGCAGAAAAAAAAAAAAACAATAGTTCGTTCTTAAAAAAATGATTATGTAATTTTTAAATTAAAAGATATTTCTTTCAAAAGCTTTGATAGACATTGAAATATATGGTTTGAAACAGTAATTGCTCTTTCACCGCCAACTTTGCTTGAGAATTAATTTTTGTTCTTAGCTAAGAAAGCAACTGAAAACTTACTTTGCCATGCCCTTGATACAGATGGCCAGATCTTTGGTCATAATTCCACTCTCTATTGTCTCAACACAAGCTTCTTCTAACGCTGTAGAAAATTTTGCTAAAGCTGTATTGTTGTCTAGCTTAGCACGGTGTGCAAGACCACGGGTCCAAGCAAAGATGGATGCTAAATAGAAGAATGAGAAATATCATACAAAATGTGTAACTATCTAAGAGCATTTAGTAGCAGCATGACTGTACATATCTACTGAGTTTGTAGATGTTTCTTTGCCTTGTTGATGCATTCTATAATGTCTTGTAACAGTACCATGAACATACCATACCTAACATACAACAGTACTTACCTACTGAGTTTGTAGATGTTTCTTTGCCTTGTTGATGCATTCTATAATGTCTTGTAACAGTACCATGAACATACCATACCTAACATACAACAGTACTTACCTACTGAGTTTGTAGATGTTTCTTTGCCTTGTTGATGCATTCTATAATGTCTTGTAACAGTCCCAAGAACATACCATACCTAACATACAACAGTACTTACCTACTGAGTTTGTAGATGTTTCTTTGCCTTGTTGATGCATTCTACAATGTCTTGTAACAGTCCCATGAACATACCATACCTAACATACAACAGTACTTACCTACTGAGTTTGTAGATGTTTCTTTGCCTTGTTGATGCATTCTATAATGTCTTGTAACAGCCTTTAGAACATACCATACCTAACATACAACAGTACTTACCTACTGAGTTTGTAGATGTTTCTTTGCCTTGTTGATGCATTCTATGTCTTGTAACAGCCTTTAGAACATACCATACCTAACATACAACAGTACTTACCTACTGAGTTTGTAGATGTTTCTTTGCCTTTTTGATGCATTCTATAATGTCTTGTAACAGTCCCATGAACATACCATACCTAACATACAACAGAACTTACCTACTGAGTTTGTAGATGTTTCTTTGCCTTTCTGATGCATTCTATAATGTCTTGTAACAGTTCCATGAACATACCATACCTAACATACAACAGTATTTACCTACTGAGTTTGTAGATGTTTCTTTGCCTTGTTGATGCATTCTATAATATCTTGTAACAGTCCCAAGAACATACCATACCTAACATACAACAGTATTTACCTACTGAGTTTGTAGATGTTTCTTTGCCTTGTTGATGCATTCTATAATGTCTTGTAACAGTCCCATGAACATACCATACCTAACATACAACAGTACTTACCTACTGAGTTTGTAGATGTTTCTTTGCCTTGTTGATACATTCTATAATGTCTTGTAACGGTCTCAAGAACATACCATACATACCTAACATACAACAGTACTTACCTACTGAGTTTGTAGATGTTCTTTGCCGTGTTGATACATTCTATAATGTCTTGTAACGGTCTCAAGAACATACCATACCTAACATACAACAGTACTTACCTACTGAGTTTGTAGATGTTTCTTTGCCGTGTTGATACATTCTATAATGTCTTGTAACGGTCTCAAGAACATACCATACCTAACATACAACAGTACTTACCTACTGAGTTTGTAGATGTTTCTTTGCCGTGTTGATACATTCTATAATGTCTTGTAACGGTCTCAAGAACATACCATACCTAACATACAACAGTACTTACCTACTGAGTTTGTAGATGATTCTTTGCCTTGTTGATGCATTCTATAATGTCTTGTAACAGTCCCAAGAACATACCATACCTAACATACAACAATACTTACCTACTGAGTTTGTAGATGTTCTTTGCCTTGTTGATGCATTCTATAATGTCTTGTAACAGTCCCATTAACATACCATACCTAACATACAACAGTACTTACCTACTGAGTTTGTAGATGTTTCTTTGCCTTGTTGATGCATTCTATAATGTCTTGTAACAGTCCCATGAACATACCATACCTAACATACAACAGTACTTACCTACTGAGTTTGTAGATGTTTCTTTGCCTTGTTGATGCATTCTATAATGTCTTGTAACAGTACCATGTGCTGCTTCAGACTCTACAGTCTTTCCATCAGGACAAACCAATACTGATGTCATCATACCTAGGGATCCATAACCTGTTAAAGTAAATAGTGTATGTATGATAAGCGCTGTGATTTGCTAAATTTGCATCACGTGACATGCAAAAATTTTGTTATAGTGCACAACCGTGCACTATAACTTTGCATAGTTAGGTGCGTACAAAAGTGTATGAGACTGCTCATCAAAAGCACCTTGTACCCATTGTTACCATTGTTTTTTAGCTGTGCGCTTGTGACAGGAGCCAAGGAGACAATTAATGAAATCGATAAAGGAAGG
>CM057168.1:1647611-1660111 GCA_029962745.1 Echinometra lucunter | reverse complement strand
GATGAGATAATGATGAGAGGGGAGAGAGAAGGTGAGGAAAGTGAGCAATTATTGATCATCAATATTTAAAAGTATTATAATTTTCTTTATGAAATGTTGAACCAAAATTTTCAACACCATACAATACCCTTGTCCAACTACCTTTGACTATTGTCATAATCGTACAAAAACAACCGTAATAATTAGTTTTCTCCTTTACAACTGTACTCGGGAAACCTGAGAACAGCTAAGATACTTGAGCAATATCTATAGAATAATCACCAGCATCAATGATTGTAGTTATGAAATTATTCTGTGAGATTCAGGAAATTACCAACTTGTTTATGTTTGTATAATGGTTCATATGCCTTACACCTATAATTCATAATTATACTGCATGTTTAGATCCTAGGCCTCTGATTGGTCAAATATGCAGGCATGAAGCTCACTAGTGGCTGCCGGGCCAGTATAGCAAAAAAATTTTGATCGGGCATATATGAAGTTCTCCTTGAGCAACAAAAGCAGTGACGCTAACAATGGATACGTGCAGTTAGCCATGTGCACGAATCTTAGATTGGTTTCCATTCACATAAATACATTTTGACAAAGCATATTTTTAAAAACTATCCATTTTAGGGAATTCACACTCGGGATGAGGTAACTCAGTTAAAAGTATAGTTCCTTGGTGATTTTGAGACTGTACTATGCCCCTTGACTTTGTCTCTTCGCACAGTACCATTTCAAGATCCCCTTGGTCTATAGTTTCATCCATGTCCCTCAAAGCAGTCAACATTTGTATGTTACATACATGTAGTGTGTTTGCAATCCCCCCCCCCCCCCCACACGCCAATGACTCATTATATTTCCTGTAATTGCACTATGCCACTCGTTTGGGTCTGTTCACTACTTCTTTGCATAAAGCTCATACATTTAAACATTTTTTTTTTTTTTTTTTTCAAATTTCTTAAGCATGTCAAAGTGATTTCATGCAATGTTTCATTTGATATTAAAGAAAAATGCTCCCTCTCTCTATAAATAAATAAAGAAAATAAAGGCATGAAACCCATGAATAAGAATTTCTCAAATCTAATCATATTTTTAATGGGCATATTTTTGTAACATGGTGGTAACCTATCAGTCCATGCAATAATTCATTCATGCAATTCCACATGTAGAATTCAAACACTGAAACCTTTAGATCTGGAGCATAATTCTTTCCTTATAAAACCTTGATTGTTATTGACATACCTTCAACTCAGCTAAAATTCAAACACTGAAACCTTTAGATCTGGAGCATAATTCTTTCCTTATAAAACCTTGATTGTTATTGACATACCTTCAACTCAGCTAAAATTCAAACACTGAAACCTTTAGATCTGGAGCATAATTCTTTCCTTATAAAACCTTGATTGTTATTGACTTACCTTCACCTCAGCTAAAATTCAAACACTGAAACCTTTAGATCTGGAGCATAATTCTTTCCTTATAAAACCTTGATTGTTATTGACATACCTTCAACTCAGCTAAAATTCAAACAATGAATCCTGTAGATTTGGAACATGTTTCTTAAAACCTTGATTGTTATTGACTTACCTTCAACTCAGCTAAAATTCAAACAATGAACCCTGTAGATTTGGAACATGTTTCTTAAAACCTTGATTGTTATTGACATACCTTCAACTCAGCTAAAATTCAAACAATGAACCCTGTAGATTAGGAGCATGTTTCTTAAAACCTTGATTGTTATTGACTTACCTTCAACTCAGCTAAAATTCAAACAATAAACCCTGTAGATTTGGAACATGTTTCTTAAAACCTTGATTGTTATTGACTTACCTTCAACTCAGCTAAAATTCAAACAATAAACCCTGTAGATTTGGAACATGTTTCTTAAAACCTTGATTGTTATTGACTTACCTTCAACTCAGCTAAAATTCAAACAATAAACCCTGTAGATTTGGAACATGTTTCTTAAACCTTGATTGTTATTGACCTACCTTCAACTCAGCTAAAATTCAAACAATGAACCCTGTAGATTTGGAACATGTTTCTTAAAACCTTGAATGTTATTGACATACCTTCAACTCAGCCAAAATTCAAACAATGAACCCTGTAGATTTGGAACATGTTTCTTAAAACCTTGATTGTTATTGACTTACCTTCAACTCAGCTAAAATTCAAACAATGAACCCTGTAGATTTGGAACATGTTTCTTAAAACCTTGAATGTTATTGACATACCTTCAACTCAGCCAAAATTCAAACAATGAACCCTGTAGATTTGGAGCATGTTTCTTAAAACCTTGATTATTATTGACATACCTTCAACTCAGCTAAAATTCAAACAATGAACCCTGTAGATTTGGAACATGTTTCTTAAAACCTTGATTATTATTGACTTACCTTCAACTAAGCTAAAATTCAAACAATGAACCCTGTAGATTTGGAACATGTTTCTTAAAACCTTGATTGTTATTGACTTACCTTCAACTCAGCTAAAATTCAAACAATGAACCCTGTAGATTTGGAACATGTTTCTAAAAACCTTGATTATTATTGACTTACCTTCAACTAAGCTAAAATTCAAACAATGAACCCTGTAGATTTGGAACATGTTTCTTAAAACCTTGATTGTTATTGACTTACCTTCAACTAAGCTAAAATTCAAACAATGAACCCTGTAGATTAGGAACATGTTTCTTAAAACCTTGATTGTTATTGACTTACCTTCAACTCA
Source organism: Echinometra lucunter (assembly GCA_029962745.1). Classification (NCBI taxonomy): domain Eukaryota; kingdom Metazoa; phylum Echinodermata; class Echinoidea; order Camarodonta; family Echinometridae; genus Echinometra; species Echinometra lucunter. The sequence continues at coordinate 1,657,396 of CM057168.1, read as the reverse complement.
GCTAAAATTCAAACAATGAACCCTGTAGATTTGGAACATGTTTCTTAAAACCTTGATTGTTATTGACTTACCTTCAACTCAGCTAAAATTCAAACAATGAACCCTGTAGATTTGGAACATGTTTCTTAAAACCTTGATTGTTATTGACTTACCTTCAACTCAGCTAAATTCAAACAATGAACCCTGTAGATTTGGAACATGTTTCTAAAAACCTTGATTATTATTGGCTTACCTTCAACTCAGCTAAAATTCAAACAATGAACCCTGTAGATTTGGAACATGTTTCGTATAACCTTGATTGTTACTGACTTACCTTCAACTCAGCTAAAATTCAAACAATGAACCCTGTAGATTTGGAGCATGTTTCTAAAAACCTTGATTGTTATTGACTTACCTTCAACTCAGCTAAAATTCAAACAATGAACCCTGTAGATTTGGAACATGTTTCTTAAAACCTTGATTGTTATTGACTTACCTTCAACTCAGCTAAAATTCAAACAATGAACCCTGTAGATTTGGAACATGTTTCTTAAAACCTTGATTGTTATTGACTTACCTTCAACTCAGCTAAAATTCAAACAATGAACCCTGTAGATTTGGAACATGTTTCTAAAAACCTTGATTATTATTGACTTACCTTCAACTAAGCTAAAATTCAAACAATGAACCCTGTAGATTTGGAACATGTTTCTTAAAACCTTGATTGTTATTGACTTACCTTCAACTAAGCTAAAATTCAAACAATGAACCCTGTATATTTGGAACATGTTTCTTAAAACCTTGATTGTTATTGACTTACCTTCAACTCAGCTAAATTCAAACAATGAACCCTGTAGATTTGGAACATGTTTCTTAAAACCTTGATTGTTATTGACTTACCTTCAACTCAGCTAAAATTCAAACAATGAACCCTGTAGATTTGGAACATGTTTCTAAAAACCTTGATTATTATTGACTTACCTTCAACTAAGCTAAAATTCAAACAATGAACCCTGTAGATTTGGAACATGTTTCTTAAAACCTTGATTGTTATTGACTTACCTTCAACTCAGCTAAAATTCAAACAATAAACCCTGTAGATTTGGAACATGTTTCTAAAAACCTTGATTGTTATTGACTTACCTTCAACTCAGCTAAAATTCAAACAATGAACCCTGTAGATTTGGAACATGTTTCTTAAAACCTTGATTGTTATTGACTTACCTTCAACTCAGCTAAAATTCAAACAATGAACCCTGTAGATTTGGAACATGTTTCTTAAAACCTTGATTATTATTGGCTTACCTTCAACTCAGCTAAAATTCAAACAATGAACCCTGTAGATTTGGAACATGTTTCTTAAAACCTTGATTGTTATTGACTTACCTTCAACTCAGCTAAAATTCAAACAATGAACCCTGTAGATTTGGAGCATGTTTCTAAAAACCTTGATTGTTATTGACTTACCTTCAACTCAGCTAAAATTCAAACAATGAACCCTGTAGATTTGGAGCATGTTTCTTATAACCTTGATTGTTATTGACTTACCTTCAACTCAGCTAAAATTCAAACAATGAACCCTGTAGATTTGGAGCATGTTTCTAAAAACCTTGATTATTATTGGCTTACCTTCAACTCAGCTAAAATTCAAACAATGAACCCTGTAGATTTGGAACATGTTTCTTATAACCTTGATTGTTATTGACTTACCTTCAACTCAGCTAAAATTCAAACAATGAACCCTGTAGATTTGGAACATGTTTCTTAAAACCTTGATTGTTATTGACTTACCTTCAACTAAGCTAAAATTCAAACAATGAACCCTGTAGATTTGGAACATGTTTCTTAAAACCTTGATTGTTATTGACTTACCTTCAACTCAGCTAAAATTCAAACAATAAACCCTGTAGATTTGGAGCATGTTTCTAAAAACCTTGATTATTATTGACTTACGTTCAACTAAGCTAAAATTCAAACAATGAACCCTGTAGATTTGGAACATGTTTCTTAAAACCTTGATTGTTATTGACTTACCTTCAACTCAGCTAAAATTCAAACAATGAACCCTGTAGATTTGGAACATGTTTCTTAAAACCTTGATTGTTATTGACTTACCTTCAACTCAGCTAAAATTCAAACAATGAACCCTGTAGATTTGGAACATGTTTCTTAAAACCTTGATTGTTATTGACTTACCTTCAACTCAGCTAAAATTCAAACAATGAACCCTGTAGATTTGGAACATGTTTCTAAAAACCTTGATTATTATTGACTTACCTTCAACTAAGCTAAAATTCAAAAAAATGAACCCTGTAGATTTGGAACATGTTTCTTAAAACCTTGATTGTTATTGACTTACCTTCAACTCAGCTAAAATTCAAACAATAAACCCTGTAGATTTGGAGCATGTTTCTAAAAACCTTGATTGTTATTGACACACCTTCAACTCAGCTAAAATTCAAACAATAAATCCTGTAGATTTGGAACATGTTTCTAAAAACCTTGATTGTTATTGACTTACCTTCAACTCAGCTAAAATTCAAACAATGAACCCTGTAGATTTGGAACATGTTTCTTAAAACCTTGATTGTTATTGACTTACCTTCAACTAAGCTAAAATTCAAACAATGAACCCTGTAGATTTGGAACATGTTTCTTAAACCTTGATTGTTATTGACTTACCTTCAACTCAGCTAAAATTCAAACAATGAACCCTGTAGATTTGGAACATGTTTCTTAAAACCTTGATTGTTATTGACTTACCTTCAACTCAGCCAAAATTCAAACAATGAACCCTGTAGATTTGGAACATGTTTCTTAAAACCTTGATTGTTATTGACTTACCTTCAACTCAGCTAAAATTCAAACAATGAACCCTGTAGATTTGGAACATGTTTCTTAAAACCTTGATTGTTATTGACATACCTTCAACTCAGCTAAAATTCAAACAATGAACCCTGTAGATTTGGAGTATGTTTCTTAAAACCTTGATTGTTATTGACATACCTTCAACTCAGCTAAAATTCAAACAATGAACCCTGTAGATTTGGAACATGTTTCTTAAAACCTTGATTGTTATTGACTTACCTTCAACTCAGCTAAAATTCAAACAATGAACCCTGTAGATTTGGAACATGTTTCTTAAAACCTTGATTGTTATTGACTTACCTTCAACTCAGCTAAAATTCAAACAATGAACCCTGTAGATTTGGAACATGTTTCTTAAAACCTTGATTGTTATTGACTTACCTTCAACTCAGCTAAAATTCAAACAATGAACCCTGTAGATTTGGAACATGTTTCTAAAAACCTTGATTATTATTGACTTACCTTCAACTAAGCTAAAATTCAAAAAATGAACCCTGTAGATTTGGAACATGTTTCTTAAAACCTTGATTGTTATTGACTTACCTTCAACTCAGCTAAAATTCAAACAATAAACCCTGTAGATTTGGAGCATGTTTCTAAAAACCTTGATTGTTATTGACATACCTTCAACTCAGCTAAAATTCAAACAATAAATCCTGTAGATTTGGAACATGTTTCTAAAAACCTTGATTGTTATTGACTTACCTTCAACTCAGCTAAAATTCAAACAATGAATCCTGTAGATTTGGAGCATGTTTCTTAAAACCTTGATTGTTATTGACTTACCTTCAACTCAGCTAAAATTCAAACAATGAACCCTGTAGATTTGGAACATGTTTCTTAAAACCTTGATTGTTATTGACATACCTTCAACTCAGCTAAAATTCAAACAATGAACCCTGTAGATTTGGAGTATGTTTCTTAAAACCTTGATTGTTATTGACATACCTTCAACTCAGCTAAAATTCAAACAATGAACCCTGTAGATTTGGAACATGTTTCTTAAAACCTTGATTGTTATTGACATACCTTCAACTCAGCTAAAATTCAAACAATGAACCCTGTAGATTTGGAGTATGTTTCTTAAAACCTTGATTGTTATTGACATACCTTCAACTCAGCTAAAATTCAAACAATGAACCCTGTAGATTTGGAACATGTTTCTTAAAACCTTGATTGTTATTGACATACCTTCAACTCAGCTAAAATTCAAACAATGAACCCTGTAGATTTGGAGTATGTTTCTTAAAACCTTGATTGTTATTGACATACCTTCAACTCAGCTAAAATTCAAACAATGAACCCTGTAGATTAGGAGCATGTTTCTTAAAACCTTGATTGTTATTGACTTACCTTCAACTCAGCTAAAATTCAAACAATGAACCCTGTAGATTTGGAACATGTTTCTTAAAACCTTGATTGTTATTGACTTACCTTCAACTCAGCTAAAATTCAAACAATAAACCCTGTAGATTTGGAGCATGTTTCTAAAAACCTTGATTGTTATTGACATACCTTCAACTCAGCTAAAATTCAAACAATAAATCCTGTAGATTTGGAACATGTTTCTAAAAACCTTGATTGTTATTGACATACCTTCAACTCAGCTAAACTTCAAACAATGAACCCTGTAGATTTGGAGTATGTTTCTTAAAACCTTGATTGTTATTGACATACCTTCAACTCAGCTAAAATTCAAACAATGAACCCTGTAGATTAGGAGCATGTTTCTTAAAACCTTGATTGTTATTGACTTACCTTCAACTAAGCTAAAATTCAAACAATGAATCCTGTAGATTTGGAGCATGTTTCTTAAAACCTTGATTGTTATTGACTTACCTTCAACTCAGCTAAAATTCAAACAATGAACCCTGTAGATTAGGAGCATGTTTCTTAAAACCTTGATTGTTATTGACTTACCTTCAACTAAGCTAAAATTCAAACAATGAATCCTGTAGATTTGGAGCATGTTTCTTAAAACCTTGATTGTTATTGACATACCTTCAACTCAGCTAAACTTCAAACAATGAACCCTGTAGATTTGGAGTATGTTTCTTAAAACCTTGATTGTTATTGACATACCTTCAACTCAGCTAAAATTCAAACAATGAACCCTGTAGATTAGGAGCATGTTTCTTAAAACCTTGATTGTTATTGACTTACCTTCAACTCAGCTAAAATTCAAACAATGAACCCTGTAGATTTGGAACATGTTTCTTAAAACCTTGATTGTTATTGACTTACCTTCAACTAAGCTAAATTCAAACAATGAACCCTGTAGATTTGGAGCATGTTTCTTAAAACCTTGATTGTTATTGGCTTACCTTCAACTCAGCTAAAATTCAAACAATGAACCCTGTAGATTAGGAGCATGTTTCTTAAAACCTTGATTGTTATTGACTTACCTTCAACTAAGCTAAAATTCAAACAATGAATCCTGTAGATTTGGAGCATGTTTCTTAAAACCTTGATTGTTATTGACTTACCTTCAACTCAGCTAAAATTCAAACAATGAACCCTGTAGATTTGGAGCATGTTTCTTAATAAAACCTTGGTTGTTATTGATTTACCTTCAACTCTCTTTTCATCAGGAGTGATAGTAGCACATTTGATTCCAACATTACATTTCTTGATAGCTTCTGCACATTCAACAGTCACTGAAATAGAAGAGAGAAAAGGAGAATGATACAGGTATAGTGGATAAACTATTTCATCATGTTTTCCTAAGTTCATTAGAAGTGTACCCATCATACACTGCCCTCTGTCCCAGATCTTTGAAGTAGACCTTGTATTTTGTCAGTAATGATTATATGGTTTGACCTTGACAGCTTGCTGTCTCAAAAGAAAGGTTACAAATGCTATGACCATTACACAAAACAAAAGATAACGGTTTACCTTGATCATTAGTCGCATCTCTGTTCTGAATACTAAGATCATAGCTTTGTATGTTGAGATCAATGAAGGGAAAAATAAGCTTCTCTTTGATGATCTCCCAGATAATCCTGACAAAGAAGAAAAAAAAAAAGAAAGAATGCATGTGAAAGACCCACATGGAGCTAAATATAGAGATAGGTAGAAAGAAATAAAAGTGGATTTGACATTACAGAGCAGCAAAATAAAAATGAAAGAGAGAGAGGCCTTGCAACCTATGAAAGACCCAACCTGTGAAATGCTCTGCAGCTGAGCTGTACATTGATCATACTCTGTACTGTTCTTTCAGGTAGGTGGTACTTAGTCTTTGAAGTTTGTGTACTGATTTCTGTAATCCCTAAAAATTGTTTTGTCAGATTTTCTTGCTCTACGATGGACATTTACACGTATGTACATGTAGGAAGGTAGAAACAAGCTACAGGCTTTGATGTTTTTCTCTCTGAAAATTCAGTCTTAAACAAATGAAATGTGAATACATCTTGGGTCAGCAATGTACAAATAGTGTAAAGAAGCTTGCTCTGTGATCATGACACAGGGAGTGGTCCGGGTTTAGATGTCATAGCACAGGGCAGAATGGAATGTAACTGTTACAAATTGCATTCATTTAAAATATATTTATCCTAAAATTCAGCGCAAACCATGAATGGAATATTGCATGATCTTGCACAGACTTCTTTATGCAAGGCACACAATGTGAGACCATATATTTACAATGTGAATTATCCTTGCTACTACATGTATGAAAATAGTACATGAGCTTTAATTTACTGGTATGATAACACCTATACATGCTATTATCTTTTATTCCTAGGCTCATTACCATTTTATTACTCCATATCTTGATGCAGTAAGGTGTACTCACCCGACTGCCATTAAGCTACGACATGTAAAGTGAGACTCATAATGCCTTTCAAATGATTACTGGTACCAGTATGTTGTATTCATACGTCATATCATCAATGTTCAGAACACTGGGTGAATGTCCTTTCTTACACAGTACAAAGTGCTCAGGCTTTTCGAATGTGTACTTAACCCCCCCCCCCCCATTACAATCGCTACTATGGCTTGCTCTTTCATTACACCCTGAAGAAAAAGGAGGGGGGAGCATGCTTAATTCCATTTACTACAAAAAATTGGGGAAGAATAGACTAAATTGTGAAATGGGATTTGAAATATATGATAATTAGGGGAACTTGTAATTCCTTCCTTACCTTAAGCCTACAGTTGTATACATTCTTCTTTTCTTGATATTATATTAAATACTGTCGACATTGCTGGTCGTTTAATCAGTCCAAATAAAAGACTTACAGATTCGTTTATGCTGACAGTTATAATATAAAACTGCATTCTTTTGGATCCGACTTCTTGTTTGGATCCTGATTTCGTGAGATACTTGGAAGGTTTCTTTCTCATTTCAATATTCATAATATCACAGGAAATAAGGATATCTAAGAAGATTAGGTCTTAAATTTTTCCTCCTCCCAAGGGGGGGGGGGGGGGAACCAAATAAAATGGCAGTCCTCACTCTGTTGACTGTCTATTATAAAACCACTGATACAGTACATGTACATGTGCACTGCATGAATGTCACCTTGTATTTTAAAACTTTGAATTTAATCACACTGATTTAAGATGTATACATGTTAAGATAACCCTGGAAAGCTCAAAGTCAGTGAGATAAAAATAAGTCTAAACATGACCTTTGATCATACATGTACATTCCTAATCTACAAGTGTACTTCTTTCTGATTACACTAAAATGCCAGCCCTGATACATCATTGTACAGCATATATAGGCTGGCATATCGTTAACTTGTCTTTTAAACTTACTTTGATCAAGAATATTCTGATCACACAGTGGGTAATAAATGATTAAATGTTTCACTAAATAAATGAGTTTAATTTATAAAAAAAAGAAAACACAATAACATTTTCAAAATAAAAACAATGATAACCTTCTATCTGACTCTAAAAAGAATGTTAACCGATTCAGAGTCCTCAGTGTGATATTTAAAGTAGAATCAGACCATATGTGTTCTAAAAATTAGGCTAAGAATGGAGACATGGATTTCATAATTCTGAAGCCAATGTGTTTCATTCATAAGAAAGTAATTTGGATTCAAGAAATGAAAAAACGAAATACCCCCCAAAAAACAAAAAAACTATCAAATATGATAGTTGTTGAATGTGGAGATGATAGGTATTATATTTGATAAGAATCTCTGCAATTGATTGGTCCAACGTGCATCATGTGAAAAAATAAAATTCCCACCAGCATTATGCAAATGAGCAAATTTGCCATGGACAGTAACATCTGACGTCACAAGCCGTCAATAGTACATCGGGACCTACTATTTACGGATACTATTAGCGGCGTATGACATCACGCACAAAATGCGTGCTTGATTGTGACAACATTAATTTGGGCATGTCTATTGTTTTAGGCGCCAATGCGTGATGATGATGATGTCATCATTTTGCTAAATTTAGATCCGTGCACAATTCAAACACTGCAGCAGTGCTAATGTTATCTAGAACACTACAGTATCTATAAATGTAACTCTGATTTTAAGAATGCAGATTCTGCCCTTGAACTATTACTAAAGATGACAGATATAAACCAAATATATACAGCCGTGAGAGGGTCTGGTTAAACTATGGTGCCCTCAGTAATGCGAATGCGACCATTTTCCTTCGGGGTTGTGCCCCTCAGGAAAATAGTCGCATTCGCGTTACTTCGGGTACCATAGTTTCCAACCAGACGCTCTCACGGCCGTACATATTTTTATGCTGGTATCTATAACAATTACTGTACTGCATAAACATAAACTGATCAGTATGTGGTGATCAAGACTAAACATTGTATGAACATAATGTAACTGAATACCTACAAAACCCTATTTGTACTTACATGTACTTTATCTATGTAATCTAAGGATAAGGACAATACTCTACCTGGTCATCTCATCTCCTTGCATCTCAACTACAGTTCCTCCTATAAAGGGAAAATTAAAAACAGAAAGGTAGAGATATATGTAAATCGGTGTGAATGACAGTACATCTAGTCTAGATTAAACTGAATGAAATTTACATGTGATTTATCTTACAGCTCTATGTAGAGAGGTCTAGGTCAAGTCGTTTGAACAATGGAGATGAAAAAGGTGATAAAGGTCAAGGGTTCAAATGGTGGCAATAGCCATACATGTAAGTAATTTATTTCTTGATTTGTTCTCTCCGGGATACCATGTAATACCACCTCCTACGACTCGTGATGTCTTGATGATGATAATAATGATAATGATATGAATTTTATAACATGCACATATCCAAAACTTTTAAGCAATGCATGATATTAGCCAATATGCAGGTTACCTACAAAAAAATGTTCAACAGACAATCTACAGATACTGACTAGGATTCAAATCTTAGATACAACTTTTTCTCATTTCGTTTTCGGTTTTAAACCCCCTTATAAGTAAATATTTCCTTTAAGAAAATAATGATAATTGTAAAGACATGTGCCATATTCTTCAGAGTACTGCTATTACTCTGGACAGGTTGTGGATCCGGCCATTCCATTCAAAACAACAACGTTAGGTTCTCTCGGTTGAAAATCTTGCAGCAGCCAACCTCTATCTCTGTTCGCCACCATGCTTTTCGCAGAGAGATCAGCGAATTCACTACTCCTCGCATTTCAACCGGCCGTATTCAAACGATCAACCACGTACGTTTGGGCATATACGTACGAACGATGCTTTTGTTGTTGTTGTTTCGTATTAGTCGTTCATTAATACGATTGAAATGCGAGTCGCAAATTCGCTGATCTCCCTGCAGAAAAGCGCGGAGGCGAACAGAGCAAGATTTTCAACCAAGAGGACCTAACGTTAGGACCCTGGATTTACCTGAAAATGGAGAGTTGAAAGGAATCAATCATAAAATCGGTAAGCTACACTGTATAGGTCTACTCTGTAGTGTATAATGATATTTTTATATTCATGAATAAAGGG
>CM057168.1:1584894-1647111 GCA_029962745.1 Echinometra lucunter | reverse complement strand
ACATGTACATGTACATGTAAATTAAAGGCATTGGTTAACATTGTTATGATTTAAAAAAATCTTGTTTCGTTACTTGAAAATGGGATAAACATAAGGGTTATAGTGTAAAAACACCAGTCTGAAAGTTTCAAAGTATAATATCCACAGGAAGTATTTTAAAATATAAAAAATGTGAACCAATGTTTGAAAAATATACGAGGGTCGGCTGCACAGAGTAGACATAAGGAGTGCACATGCGCGTATGACTCACCTTACCGTACTGTGTGTATTGGCGTATCACGCAGCGGGAGGCACATAACGACATTTTCAAATTCAAGCAAAGTGGTCCTCTCAGTGATTGTCTCGTGAGACGAAGGATAATAAAATCGCCGTTTGCGTCTAACTTGCACTTTTTCATTCCAAATCATGGTTGGTTTCAGGATTTTTGAGTACAAATACAAGTACTCATACACATGTTTAATCTTAGTGTGAGATTTTTTTAAATCAGCTACTCACAAAGTTAGCCAATGCCTTTAACCCAAGTCCATGGTTGTGGATGCCCTTTTGACTGGCCTCAATACCCCTCTTACTGTCCTTGGAGATTGTTTGTGCCTTTTTTAATCTTCCTGTTTATTCTGTAATATAGGAATGTGCCCTACAGAAAAGTGGCCTTGCCCTAAACTTATTGAAATTTAAGGCCTGGAAATGTTGGCCATGTGAGCATGCAAAAAGTACCCCAAATCAAGAAAAAGTCAAATTTGAAAAAAATCAGAGTTGCTTCCTTTTGTCATTGGACTCAGTATTCATCTCAAGTAGAAACTCATGACCATCATCATCAGCATACATGTAGACATGGTTCTCGTCAGTACATAACACCCATGGTTCCAGTACCATGCGTAAAGGGTTTCAGACAAGGAAGAACCATATGTGAAATTGCTGCACCATGCAGGAGTATAATATTCCTAACAATAATGATAAATGTCAGATTGTTTTGCTTTTTGGCAATGTATTTTTACTTTCATGCCATTAGTAGACAACTCCTGCTTACCAAGAAGTATTTTTCTTCCTTTTACTATAGCATATACTGCCGCCACACCTAACTTTAGGTGTTATTCCGTAAAAATTCCGAAACTTCCACGCTTTACTCAGAGTGGGAACTGTGTGTGGATTTTTTTCTAGTGAGAAACCTGCGTAGATCAAATCAAGAAGCTCATTTCATCCAGTAAATTGCTCTTGGTCTCAGCTGCGCTGTGCTTAAATAGGAGAACCCTGGATATAGCAGGATGATGCCTGACGTACATGTACAAATGTACAAGTACATGATCCTACAGTGTATAATGTCATCATTCTGGTATGCAACCTCTATTTGTTTGTTGATCATTGTGGCTGCTGCAAAGATGTCATCATTATCATTTTAAAGGTTCACATGATTGTGTCCGGGGGGGGGGGGGGGGGGGGGGGGGGGGTGCTGTGTACATTATGTCTACCCGTACCGTACTTCAGGGTTTTCCTGCCATTTTTTTCACATATCCAGATTTTATACAGTTTCTTCATGATGCATGTATAATGTACATGTATTCGCTTACCGGTATGTAAAGTTTCAGGGGCTTGCACCTCATAAGCATTGCTTTTTTTAGCTTGCCCCTCTGTTTTACTATATCTTTTTCTCAGTCTGGTCAGCATTATGAGTATAACATCTCAATAGTTCTGTTCTTTGTTTTTATGTCATTTTCATCATTTTACTTTTGTCTTAAAGAGATTATTGAATTCATTATTTTGTTTGTATATACTGTGAAACGGAAAATAAATCCAATCAAATCATCTACATGTGCATTGCAAATGGAGAAAAATAGAGGGATGCATGGTTCTGGCCAGTACATAACACCCATGGTTCCAATACCATGCGTAAAGGATTTCAGACAAGGAAGAACCATGTGTGAAATTGCTGCACCATGCGTGGCAACAAGGGTAAAAAAAACATTGGAGTATATATTCCTAACAATAATGATAAGTGCCACAGATTGTTTTGCTTTTTGGCAATGTATTTTTACTATAATGCCATTAGTAGACAACTCCTGCTTACCAAGAAGTATTTTTCATCCTTTTGCTGTAGCATATTCTGCTGCCACACCTAACTTTAGGTGTTATTCTGTAAAACTTCCGTGAAACTTCCAAAAATTCTGCGCTTGGCACAGAGGGGGAACCATGTGTGGATATTTTTCTAGTGAGAACCCTGGTCAGGGATGGAGGGGGGGGGGGGGCAGGGATGAAAAAAAAATCAGGTGAGGAACAGTTCACTACATGTACATGTAGGAGTCAATTAGACCTGGCCATGCATGCACCATACACTTTACATGTACATGTAATTTCAAAATTGGAAAGCAGATTGGATCCTGGGGGTGCACCTCTCCTTATTTTTCCTACACTGCATTTTTAAATCTTGGAAATGAGAAAATGTGGCTCAGACCGACATGTACATACTCATGAATGCTGCTCAAATGAAATGAACCGTTTCAGATTCAGAGCAAATTGATACAGTTCCATCTGGCTGGAAAGCATTGCGTGACACGTTCACTTAAACTGGATTGATTGATCAGGAAACTTGCCCTCAAGAAGCATGACCTAACCCAGGGCTCCACACCTTAATACTTTTTGGTACATGTAGGGGGTCCGGATTACAATTCTGGGCTCTGCATGTATTAACCCATTCGTGACAGGAATTATTTAAAGCTTAATTTGATCAGCTTTTATTCTTCAAGTTGGCAACACCAACATTTTATTTTATTGTTACATTTTTCTTATAAAATGTCATGTATCTGAAATGAATATAAATTGACCGAAATTATGATGAGAAGTTAAAAAGTTGCCAATATGCAGGGGAAAACGGTGATTTTAAATTTTCTATCACATTGCCAATTTAAGGATTTTAATGCTTATTTTCCTTTAAAAGATTTTCAGCATCAAACAACGAATATTGACGCAACCAAAATGGGCACAGTTTGTGTACAATGCTCGTGTATTTGGTATGATTTTTAGGGCTTTGCATCAAAAGATATTAGGCCAAACCACAAAATAAGGACCTCTGTCAGGAATGGGTTAAGCCCTGTGTTCAAAACTGTTAAATTGTAATTTCTCATACCTAAACATGTTGCACATATTTCTTGGGCACTGCTCAGTGTTGTTGAGCCCTGCCTAACCCATCTAGTTCAGTGGTGACATTATATTGTTCTTGCATGAATATCGTTATTTCCATGCAATTCTGCTGCACAACATGCTACATGTACATTACTTGTACAGTATGTAAAGTATGTACTTTTCTATTTTCTTTGATGTACATGTAAGGTACACTGTAAGAAAGAAAGAATTGAAGATTGGTTATTCTTTGAATGACAACCCATTGACCAAAAAGGCTAAGCCCAAGATATCTTGAGCTGGACTACATGTATGTCAAAAATGTGTGTCATACCAAAATGAAATTGTGTTCAAGGGGTCAATGTTTCTCGTGATCAGAACTAATCTTGACCTTGACATATCTAATAGGATTAAGATTGGTTATTCTTTGAATGACAATCCATTGACCAAAAAGGCTAAGCCCAAGATATCTTGGGCTGGACTACATGTATGTCAAAAATGTGTGTCATACCAAAATGAAATTGTGTTCAAGGGGTCAATGTTTCTCGTGATCAGAACTAATCTTGACCTTGACATATCTAATAGGATTCTGGGCTGGTATTCTGAAAATTGTTTCATCTTTTCTCTTATTGTCATAGCAATCAGAAACAGGGTACCTCATTGGCTTGCACCACACACTTTTGGTAGATCAAAGCAATCATAGATGTTAAAGTTTGCCTTCAAAATTTGTTGTGACAATTGGAAGAGTAAAGATAAGATTTTTCAGAATACTGGCCCTGGTGTTTATACATGTACATGTAGACCCCAAAATTCTGTAGTTTGCTCGGACCTCTCTCAAATTGGAATATTAAAAAGAGGACCTGTGCCTGTGGAGCCTTGTACACTGTAGACCTTCACCTCAAGTCCAATTGAAAGTGTAATTGCTCATTGAGTTGATGAGGAATGGACCACCTAGTTATCTGTCAAGTGCAATTGCTGAAGGAATGCATGCAGTCATTATGACCTCCCTGCCACACTCCATTTGATACTGGAAGTCATACATGTACAACCCATGGTTACAGTTCGTTATTCCGAAGGTTGGTCAGTCCAAAAATAAAAAAGTTTTTGTTTTTCCAAGGGTTTGTTAATCCGAAAATGAAATAAGGTTCATTAGTCCAAAAATGAAATAAAGCTTGTTAGTTTGTTACTTATTTTCAGACTAACAAACCTTTTTGTATTTCATTTTCGGACTATCGAACCTTCGGAATAACGAACCATAGTTCATTTTCGAATTAACAAACCTTCAGAAGAACCAACCTTATCTTATTTTTGGACTAACGAACCTACGGAATAATGAACTTTCGGAATAACACCACAAATGTTCGGATTTACAAACCCTGCTTTGAACATTTTCGTACTAATGAACATCTATGTATACGCAGTTTAATTGTAATGAACCTTCAAAATAACAAACCATAACAAACCATATCATTTGATTTGATTTGAATTGATTTGATTTTATTTGATTTGAACATTATCAGAGCTGTCCCTGTAATGTGTTTTTTAGTGCTTGGTACATGACTCCCACGCCTAAATATTTCTCTTGGGTCGCTTTTTTGGAAGAAATCCCTAAACATGGGATATGGTTTTGAGTCAGAAAATTCCTTACCATTCCCCTCACTTTTTGAAACATTGGTAACTTCATTGTTTAGAGTGTACACCCGAGATGCAAAATCTCCAATAATGGGTACCCTTTTCTCCCAGTTTGACCCCCTAAAGATGGGTACGGGTATGGAGGCTTCAGCGGCACACCCCCATCAGAACAAAATTTGAGTACCCCCCGACCGGTAACATGAGGCCGGGGCGGAGGAGTATGGAACATGTTGTCAATGAAGTTTATGATAGGGAGTATATGTACATTGTAACTCTTATGGGGTGTTGCAAGAAAGTTGCAATCGATTGCAAGTTGCAACTGATCGTCACTGGCCAATCAAAATCAGTGTTGCATGCATGTCTTCTTAAAAGGGCAGATCCTGAGCCAATCAGAATGGTTGTTTCAAAATTAGCAATTATTTGCAATCGATTGCAACTTTCTTGCAACACCCCATCAGTCTGATACGGTCAAGAGTTTGATTATAATTGGCTTTCCCTACATGTACATGTACAGGACATGTATACTGTATGATCAGTGAAATGACACTTTTCCCAAGTTAAGTTCAGGTAGAGCCATGCCCTCGTTGACATTTCATCAATGAGTCCCTGGGAAGCTTCCCTTGTGACACTGCTGATTGTTCAATGGCCTGGTGGATCCCGTAGTGCAGATGATGCGCTATTTTTATCATCTCTCTACCACATCGTCATACAGAATGCATTTAGCTTCATCTAATATGCATCATGTATGCTTGATCAGGTTCTTTGTACATGTACATGTATGCTAGATCTCGGCACCTCTAAGTGCAAGGTTACATGTACATGTATATGTACATGTATGTCATGCAAAATTTTGAGTACCAGTATTATTTGCTTGCTCAACTGTACATAGTCCAGTACATTTTTTTCATTTCATTTCATTTATTTACATGTATTTTATCATATTTCATCCGCCTTCCTGGCTTCCGGCTGCTCTTCCGTTAGTCAAATCATAAAAAACAACGTACAAACAAATGAATTGATGAAGAACAAAATCAGTACATAAGAAAAAAGGAAATTGTGAAAACGAAAACATCAAAAAGGTACACTGTAAGAAATAAACAATACAAATACAAAATAAGACAAATATTTGCAGATAGAAATAAGAAAGGAAACAAGTAAAGAAAATCAAAAGAAAAATAAAAAGAAGAATGAAAAACATATATGTTGAATGTTGTCATCAGAGAGTATTGGACTCTCTACCCAAAGGTCTCTTCCCCCCCCCCCCCAATTCCGGTTTTCTTAGTGTCAGACAGAGTGTGCTGATGGAAATGAAACAATAGATCAGTCCCTATCCAAGGCAGTTAACCTGTCTATTGTTATATGGAGTTTTAACACATCCTGTTATTGATTATTCTGCTTGTGAACACCAATTAAGCCTTACCATTATTCAACACCCTTTTTAAACAGTAAAACCACTACTTTTTAAAAACTTCTTTCACAGAGACTTCACTGCAAAAGACCAGCTTTTTCACAGTCAGATCACCGCACTTAAGGTTGGTAGTGATTTTTTATTAAAAAAGGACAATGTAAAATTAGTAAATGTACATTTACTAATTGTATCATCATTCATGCCAAATTCCTTTTTCCTACTACTCTATACATGAGCTTAA
This sequence comes from Echinometra lucunter, assembly GCA_029962745.1. Taxonomy (NCBI): domain Eukaryota; kingdom Metazoa; phylum Echinodermata; class Echinoidea; order Camarodonta; family Echinometridae; genus Echinometra; species Echinometra lucunter. The sequence goes on along the minus strand of CM057168.1, from coordinate 1,640,719 downwards.
GTGATCTCCAAGGAATAATTTTCTAGTGTGATAAAGAACAATGATTTGTTGATCGACCTCACGTTTTTATCACTGATTGCAAAATCTATAGCTCAAAGATTAACGGCAAGATAATGTGTACTGTGCATACATGTATAATATGCTGGAGGGAGAAGCATTAGGCCCTACTAGTGTGCAACATTATCATCAAGAAATCAAGTTCAAGTTCAAGTTCAAGTTGAAATTCGAGTTTATTTAAACCAATCAAGCTTACAATATATTACAACCAGTTGACAAAGAAGAAATATAACATGAAGGGTTTGGGACCCCGAAGAAGCAGAGTGTGAATGCTGAGAAATTTGCGAAGAATACAGTGTGAATGCTGAGAAATTTGGATGCAGCTTGCAAATGGCCAAAATGATAGCACTAAACTACTTAATGCTTGAAGGTGTGATTGCTTTATTGTGCTGTATTTACATGTACTGTACATTATGACGAAAAGTGTTAATTGTGCAATGGGTGATTTCAAGTTTGGTGTTGGTGCTGGTGTTAGTGTTAGAAACACAATTTAGATTGCTTTCCATAGCTCCAACACCCAATCTGAGTTTACAAAAGTGGCCCAAATGACATTATTGACAGCTCAACTCCAATTGACATTCGTCCCAAGACCAGTTTTATCTTTAATTTGGAGCTGCATTAATGTAAAAATCAACCCAACACTAACACCAAAAGGTAAACACCAAACTTGAAATCACCCATTGTGGTTGTATATTTACATGTAGTGAGAAATTATCGGCGAGAAATAAACCACGATCTTCGGTACGAAGGCTGCATAATTTGTTGACTGACTTCACACTTATCCCTGATCGCAAATGACTATAAAGGAAAGCACAAATTATGAGTAACATCACATGAAGAAGCATTAGTAGTGTATTCAATACAACTGTGTCGGTATGGGTGGAGTTCATCTTTCATAGAGCGATTGTATAATGATACTGTATTGTAGTGTGTTTATTCAACTATCACTAATTACACTGGTGGTGGTACGTGATGCAGGTTGTATCGTGTTTAATAATTACTCTTGATGGATGAGGGTGTGTTTTGTGAAATATATCTGTAGGGTGTTTGATAAACCTGTTCCTAAAGTTATGAATGACTTTATGAATGACTTGAATACATGTACATATGTAAATGAGATTCTCAATCATGATGACTTGTATTAGCTAAAGGTGCGATATGTAGAAGTAGATTACCGTTAACCCATAGACGTACAGCGTCGCCTAAAGGCGACGTTTTGGGTGTTGTGAGAAAACTAGGCCTTCCCATGACCTGGGACCTGGACAGGAAGAAAGAGCGAAAATTGGCCAATCAGGAGGTACCTCTCATACCTCATGAATAAATTTGCATGCTGAGCTATTCATTTTAGAAAGGCCCCAATTGGACATTTCACTCTGAGTCCGTACGAGCCTGGAAAATGTTGACGTCGCTGCATAGAAACCGCGCGTATCCCGGGAAATCCCCTATTATCGATATTTGCGATCGCAATATTGTCTGACTGGGACTCAAACATGGCCACCAGTTTGGCTCTGCGATACGCAGGGAAGCTTGTTTTCATCCTTTATTTGCATTGTCTCATCATTTTTTCATTCATTTACATCCATTTAAACATTTGTTCAGGATAATTCTTACTTTCTGTGGATATATTAGCGTTTGATTTTTTTGTCTAGTGGAGTTTTGGTGAGTTGTGGTTGAGCATTGTGTTTCTTTGATGCGACATTGATCTGTGCACTGTGCACTAGCGCAACAGTTTTTAGTTCGACTACGTCAGTGTGTGATTTTTCCCCTGTCATTTCTGCTTTTATTTTTGCTTCTACACCCTTCTGTCGTCACTGTGAATAACAGTCATGTGATGTATCTTTATTTCTTTACGGAAAATTGTGTTCCTTTGTTGTTTATTTTCCATGGTTTAGCCTGAATTTCGCCTAAACCAATAATCTGTTTTATTTGTGCAGCGCCATGCTGTGACCTGTGTGTGTGTGTGTTGGATGCACTACTTACGTGTCGTGTATACCGTACGTTTGACTGTGAAGTGTGAGTGTAAACAACCGAGCGACTTTGGTCTCAATCTCTGCAATCCTATTTTTAGTAGCCAAATTATTGATACATCTGGGAAATACAGTTCCTAAATGTGCTTATTCTCTTTCCTCGTTGTTGTGTTCCCATTGAGAATGAAAATATAACATGAAATTGTGTTATGTCTCGTACATCATTTTTTCATCGACATCGTGAATCAGTGCCCTGAATGTCTGCACCTGCACCAAGTTGGTGGCCATGCATTCCAACACCTAGACTATATGGCTTTGCCATTTATGAAAAATATAAATAACCACCCCTAATCCCCCCTAATCCTAGTAAAGACAATCACAAAAACAATTCTACTTCTCTTCCAAAATTTTCCCCCTGAATTTCTCTTCCTCTTTGATGATAGAGACAGTGTATCGCTATTGGGAAAAAATGGGGAGAGGAACACTTGTTACAAATCTGATTCATAATTCAGGCCTTGTTTCCCATTCTCAACCTCTCTTCTTATCATCTCAATTTATTTTCTGGCTGGCCAAGACCGAATTTGTTTATAAACAGGAGATAACATTTCGATAAACACCACCAAAAATCTGTAAACACAATGCAGCTGGCCTGTGTACTGTGCACGTGGCCTGGCCTGGGAGCTTGATGTAGCTGGGGTCGCTAGTCTTTATTTCTAGTAATTATTCACTTACTATTTATTCTAATAAGCTTCTTTATTACAGTTTTGGTGTATTTTCATTCATTTGAATGTCGAATCCAATTCAGACAACTGTGTCACTTGCTCAAATTTCTTATTACAATATTTGCCTAAATAACATTTCTCTAAAAATGCTTACATACATTTGAAAGGTTTAGAAGACAAGACTACACATTCTCGCTTCGTTCAGATCACGATACACATTCACTGCACTGCACAATGTCTGTTATCGGGTGGGAAAGTGATAAGCGTATGGCATTGTCCTAAAATTTGCATACGCAGTGTGGGTTGTTCTATTTCTTTCAGGGGGGTGAAACTTTCGGATTTCATTGATTTTGCATTATGTATAAATCAAAACATGATCGCATGTACATACCTATTCATTTTTCATGTAAATAAATTCAAATAATACAACAATCCATTCTATAATTCTACATTTTTATGATCATACTTTTGACGTATTTGTCTGATCCCTTTGTGAGAAATAAACTCTGCCGTCTGGACTTTTTCGTGGATGGGAGATTCCATGATCGTATGGGGGTGAAACATGCAATAGGTGTGGAAAATGAATGGACAATAATGATATATTGCACTATATGAAGAACAGAGTAGAGTGATAAGATGTTTGAATTATTTCATTCTATTGACAAGACACAGAAAATGAAGAGATATGTGATGGCATTTTTTTCCCCCCAATGAATAAAATCCTTTTCTTGAGCGTGGACCCTTCAACTAAAATGCAGATGCCAAGGGCTAAAAATAGGATGAGACTAGCGTTGCCGGCGGGAAGGTGTGTACTTTTTGAGTGATCGATGGAAATCATAGTAAAGGCTTGTACGTCTATGGGTTAATTGTTTACAACCATTGCTTTTGTGAATTTCATTTTTTGCCACAATTTAATTGAGATTGTGGGAAATATAGGCACACTTTAATAAAATGTCAGGAAAAACAGTAGACTATTTGGCACTTCTTATTCAAGTCATTTGTAAAGTCATTCGTTACTTTATGAACAGCTTTTATGAAACGCCTCCAGGGGCCTGTCACATAAAAAAATACAATCAAATCTTATGATTGATTTGAATCAAGTCATAAATCATGAACCATATACTAAGGAGTTACTTGTAATCGTAAGATTGATGCCATGTAAGATTGATAACCATGCACTCTGCAGGTTACAGGCCCCTATCACGGTGCGTATTGTTATGTTTTCTGAATGTGAAAGTAGAATGTGGCATTAATGAGGCATTAGCAAGGCTAATTAGTTTGGATGTTCTCTTGTTTTCTGGATAATGTATCATATAAATTGTTTCGATGTATGTCAGGATTCACCCTTTTATAAGACATGGCTTCCATTACACCTGTACTTCCAACTCCATGGTTCGTAAGCAGATGTGTTTGGATGATTCATACAGTACACCATGCATGACTTCATACAGACATATTGTTAAGCTCTGATTTGTTGACATAATAGATCTCTAGAAGAAAATATTGTTCCACTCCTGTGCCAAAGTCCACTGATAAGAGATATTTTCTTGTGCAATGCTTTCTCCCATTGGCTGCTGGAACCATGTAATCCTGTATTAAGTATATGGGAACTTTAGGAATTCAGTACTCAATGGGTTCGTGCGAAATACATGTAAATACAAGGTGTACATGAATACAGAAATGCTGTGTTGAATGTTCACAGACTATGCTCTTGCAAATTTTAGGCATCATTAATAGAGTGTACAGTAGATATATTGTACAAGGAACTCCCTTAAAAATTTATGAAAACATTTTGTACTTTCATCCCATCAGTGCATCATACTTGTACATGTACACAGTACATGTATGTATCACTGCATGCAGTCTGAGATATCCCTAATATTACAAGTTAACAAAATATATTGAACTCCAGGGTGCCGTTGCATAAAACTTGCTGTTATAGTAACTTAGCCATCAATGGTAACTTTCATGGAATACTGGATTTTGATTGATTGTTGAGCAATGTTGCCATGGTAACTTTCATGGAATACTGAATTTTGATTGATTGTTGAGCAATGTTACCATGGTAACTTTCATGGAATACTGGATTTTGATTGATTGTTGAGCAATGTTACCATGGTAGTTACCATCGATGGCAAAGTTACTATACATGTAATAGCAAGTTTTTATGCCACGGCATCCGGGATTGTAAGCTTTCTTCTTTCTCTTGGCTTTTCAAATGGTAAAAGATTGTAGGCTTGTATTGTATGATTGTATCTATTATCATCATTATTATTATTTTTGAGATTCAGTTATATGTACCACCGATCATTGTAATAACTCATGCCATTTGCTCTTCTTATTTTGCAGGAATCATCATTAGGACTACAACTTGAAAACAGAGGACCACATTCCAACCAACCATTCCTTGTTCATCATCATTCTTCATCTGGCCAATCTTCCAAGAAAGTAAATCCTCAAAGACTTGTGCTCTATCACTGAAGCAAGAGACAAGTACTAGATAGTAGAACGATCAGCAAATCACTCCGCTTCCTTCTATACATGTAAAGGCATCTTTCATCTCTGCCCATCCCTCAAGCTGCTGCCCTCGCTCGCCTTCTTGAACCCGCCATTGATCAAACAGCGCACTCTTCCTCGGCAAACATCCCATTGCTTGAGAAAGAGAGGAAGAAAGGAAGCTCTTGAATGATCCCGCATCGCCGTAATTACATTCAGTGAATTTCAGCAGACGTCCAGGATCAGCTGATTAGGTGTCGGAGCGAGGGCACTGTTAAACCCTGTCAGAGCTGTCGTAGGAAATGTGATGTGCAAAGTGCATGGCATATTTAGTTTGTGGATGCGAGAGGGTTATCCTCAAGTGTGTACAGGGTCCTTGAGGGTTCATTCCTGTGGATGTCTCTCGAGTGGACCATCTCCATGATTGAGATGATGAATATTTAATCTGATGAATATTCATGAGATGGTTGGAGACAGGAAGTTCATCCATTCTGAAGTGTCTCTCTAGTGTTCAAACGGCCGCCTTGAAGTGACCTTAATGCGCTGATTTATTCTGAAGTCCCTGCTTTTCTTTTCCCTCTCTTTGAGGCAAAAAAAAAAAAGACCTTTGCGTGCAGTGTACAGTTAAGAAGTCCAAGCCAACTGTGCACTTTATTTCAGTGCATGTGTAATATGATGACTGAATTCTTTAGAATGGTGATTTTACAAGTATTCCATGTAAATGTGCATGTACTGTACAATTTGTATTGAACATGACATGGTCATGTGATAAATGTTGAATTAATACTAGTGGCAGAAGTGTATTAAAGGGAGAATCAATACATGAGAAGCTTTCTTTGTGCTTGTGGAGATCAGGAAAGTCAGTATGGAGAGATTAAAATCTTATTCCAGGTTGCTTTGAAAACTTTAAACTTGAAAGTTTGTGAATAGCGTGAATAACTACATTGTGTACATGTACATCAAGGTTACATCCCAAAACAGTTAGGCTCCATCAGCCAAGATGACTGAACCATCAGCCGCCGCACGCAATCCCATTATCCTTTGCAGGATATGTGGCCAGCGCCACCAACTCCATGATAACCACGTCTACGACTACTGCGACGTCGTGGACGAGGAACTCTCTTGTAATATATGCCTTCAACCCCTGGTGAATCCTATGGACACCATGTGTGGACATACGTTTTGTATGCGATGCTTGAGAAGCGTACTGAACTTGCATAAATTCTGTCCGATCGACAGACGACCTTTGACGCAGCAGGATTGTCGGTCATCGAGTCTTATAGTCAGAAGGTGAGTAGCCACAGTGATTGTAAAGAAATTGTAGACTTGCCGTTGATCCGAATTGCTTGAAACTTCTAATCAATCAGGAGTTTGCAAGTTTGCATATTGATTGGAGAAAGTACATGTACATGTACATTGCTGTGCAGTCAATGTGGATCACTAGCGAGTCTTTACATTTTAGGACAACGCATACAGTATGCAGAGAAATTCAAGTCATAGACAGAATAGGACAAGGTATTATGTACCTTATAGTTCCATCCTTATCTCATCATCATCATTATTATTTTTATATTATTGTTGAACTTTTATTATCATTACCATTTTTCTTTATTACTTTTCTTTATTACATGTATTATTGTTGTTGAACTTTTGTTGTTTTTATCATCATCATCATCACCACAACCATTATCATCATCATCATTATCATCATTATTATCATCATCACCATCATTGATCATTGTTATTAGTAATAGTATTTTTGTTGTTGAACTTTTGTTATTACATGTATTATCATGACCACTATCACCACCATCATTGATCATTGTTATCATCTTTACTATTGTTGACCTTCTGCCCTTCTGTTGTTTTTGAACTACTGTTGTTAATTTTCACCATCAGTGATCATTTTTATTAGTTATTAGTATTATTGTTGTTGTTGAAAAACTTTTATTGTTATTATTGATCATCATCATCATCACCATCACCATCATCACCACCACCACTACCACCACCACCACCACCACCACCACCACCACAATCATCATGTCATTAAAAACAAAAGAAATTAACCACTTTTTCATTGAATTACTACATAGAAAACAAAGCTTTGTGTGGTGCAACTTAAACCTTACCTCATGTCATCACTAATAATTTGTGCTTGTCAAAATTGTTTATTTACCACAAGTCACTTTACAGGGTCTGATCATGAAGACTACCTGGTTGAGATAGTGTCATCCTAATGAATGCAAACACTTCTGGAGACATGTAAATTCCCATGCAGTCAGATTTGAGGAGAAAAGTACAATGTATACATGTATCTATTTTCTATTCCCTTCACTGACAGACCTGAGGTTTTGCTGAAGAATCGGAGACTGATACATATTTGAGATGGACATTGTACCTTGTTAGTTTATTAGTTGATAAATTTATTTGCATTTCTGTGAAGTAATACACCATGTACATGTACAGTATACTGTATAGGAGATGATGATAAAATAGCACTTCAACCTGTTGGGCACAATTCAATTTCAGTATGAAATATGTATATGAAATGTATGAAAAATATAGAGTGTACATGTATTTTCTGTACATGTATTTTCCATACATAGTGTACATGTACGTAGCCCAAATTGATGTCAGGCTACAATAGTATTGAATGGATTTTTTTGTCTGGGTTTCGATAGTACATTATCGGCCAGAAAAGATTCCTGTCCTGAGTCTTAACAAACCAGAATTCAATATACATGTAATGATGATCAGTTGTGAATGACATTATGGTGATGGTGATGGTGATGGTGATGGTGATGGTGATGGTGATGGTGATGAAGATGATGATGATGATGATGATGTGATGATGTTGTTGATGATAATGATGATTATTATTACATACTGTACATGAATATGGATATTGTTATTTGAATACAGTATACAAAATACTACAAACATGTACAGTGATGATTAAGATTATAATTATCATTATGATGATGATGATGATGATTGTTATTATTATTGTTATTATTATTGTTATTATTATTATTATTATTATTATTATTATTATAATAATACACTTGCACTATAAAATTTTTTAAAAGAAATCAATGTTGCAAGTGTTTCTGTGATAATGTATGAAAAGAAAGAAAAAAAGATCCATGATGGCTACAATTTGTTCACAATATTCATAATTTCCATCTTTATTCTTTTGATTGCTTAACCCCCTAAATCTATTGCACATTAAACTACCCACTATTTAAAATAACTTGATATCAACATTATTTCCCATGTTTCAACTCCATTTAACCAGTGCACATATTCTGTTGACCTTGTGAATGCAGTTCACACACAGGCCAGTAATATTCACAAAATAATTCAGTATCAACATTATTTCTAATGTTCCAAGTTGCCCTCTTACTGTATGCACAATTTACATTGACCTTGTCAGTGCAGTTCATACACATGCCAATACCATTCATTCTACTCAATGTCAATTTGCCTGGTAATTCATAATGAATCTTTCCATCCTATACTAAATAATTGATTAATGGGTGTTGGGCGGTAGCAAAGTACATGTACGTACAATGTAATTAGCATTACTGCTCGATCCACAGGTATGGGAGATGAATGGCAGCGTGGTGTTGACAATGAATTGATGCAATATCACAGTGGTGTCAGGCTGATCACTGTGCATCGTAGAAGTTCTAGACCTTTGCTTTGGAATGCACAGCTAGGTTTGTGAAGGACACATGTAGTATGCGAAGTGTTTAAACATTGTATTAATAATTACATGTACATGTAAGATCATGTATTGAATATTCCATTTTGTTTATAATTACAACATGCATACTACATTGTATGTAATGTGCTGTAAATGTTCACTGTATGTGCAGGTCTATGCTTCTCAAGGTTGTTTACAGGGGAGTGTTTCATGAAGAGTTTTGTCGGTGAAAATCACTGATAAATGTTACAAGCTACTGAAAATCCTTGCATCTGATTGGCTGACAGCAAATTAGTTGGTGAAAATCGCTGACAAAACTCTTCATGAAATGCACCCCAGATGGTCTCCAGTACACTACAGTGATACCTTGGTGAATAGTATGCGCTTTTAGCACAGCAGGTTATCCTCAAGTGATGAGAACCAACACCCTTTTTAACCCATAGAAGTACAGAGCTTTCTTGAGGTGTAAATTAATCATCTTCAATCCTCAAATTGGCGATACAAATTATTTTTTTCCACATTTACATAGCTTGAAAAAAAATAAATATGGATATAACATAAACCAAAATGAAATATAATTGTAAAATTGAATAAGAAATTGCCAATTTGAACACAGAAATACATGTAGTGATTATATATTAATCACTGTATTGCCAATTTAAAGAGTTTAATGATTAGTTACACTTTAACTGTTCTAATTCGAGAACGCCACACCATACAGCGATGGGAATGGGCTCAAATTTGTCAGTGCATTTTTCTCTTTCTGCTCATGTATGATATGTACTGCCCAACATTCTGGACCAACAGATACTGCAAAAGCGTCTCTTAAAGATGACGCTGTATCTCTATGGGTTAACAGAAAGGAAGACAAACTTTAGGAAATTGAGTAGATCCCATATATGTACATGTAGGTTAATTGCCCATTTTCAAGTCTAATGTAGTACATATTCTTTCCATTGCAATACCACTTTTTAAAAATCATATGGAGAGGGTCTGAACACACAGACTGTGCACCTTCCATTGTTGCCTTTGCTTCTGTCTCACAATGCAAGGAAGACCTGCAGATTAAATTTTACTCCATTTTATAATCCAAAGGTTTCCCAAGCCCTGAGGTAAAATATGATTCATGGTCAAGAAGGCCTAGCCTACTGAGAGCGAGAAAGACGTTACATCATAGCATTTAACACATAGTTAAAGCCCTCTTGTCTCTAATAACAGACTGAATGAGAGTTTGATGATTAGGGGAAGTCGGGCTTTGTAGATGGATGATAAATGTTAGCTTGGAGAAAATTGTCTGGTATTCTGAGAACTCGTCTTTGGTGTCTGTCTGTAAGGTGGTGAGGGTTTTAGTCTTTGCTTTTCAGACCTGTTTGTGATTTATTTGTCTATTATATTACAGTCTAATGATGTACATACACTGTAATCATTCATTGCATTATAATACAGTTGTAGGCTTTAATATTATATTACATGTCCTAAAAACAAAACACAAACCAACAAAAACAAGAAAAGGGAGGAGAAGAAGATGAAGAAGAAGAAGAAGAAGAAGAAGAAGAAGATGAAGAAGAAGACGAAGAATGAGAATAAGAAGAAGATGAAGAAGGAGGAGAATAAGAAGAAGACGAAGGAAAAAAAGAGGAGGAAAATAATAAGAATATGATTAAAATAAGGAAGAGGAGGATGATTGGACAAGGAAGAGAAGGAAAAGGAAGATGAAAGAAGGGGATGGAGACGGTAGGGGAAGAAAAGGAGAAGAAGGAGAAGAAGAAGAAGACGAAAGAAGAAGGAGGAGGAGAAGAAGAAGGAGGAGGAGAAGAAGAAGAAGGAGAAGAAGAAGAAGAAGAAGGAGGAGGAGAAGAAGGAGGAGGAGGGGGAGAAGATGAAACGAAGAAGAAAGAGGAGGAGAAGAAGAAGAAGAAGAAGAAGAAGGAGGAGGAGAGAAGGAGGAGGAGGAGGAGGAGAAAAAGAAAGAAAAAAAAGAGGAGGAGAGAAGAAGAAATTGAAGATATTAGAACCCTCTTTTGAAGCAGTGGACTGTAATTAGTGTAAGGGCGAATTGGGTGAATAGTCCTAGGTGTTCATGTACAATAGGATGCAATCATGCTATCAGGCAATCAGAAAATGAGTGTGAAAGTGGTGTCCACTCCATTTGGTCAGAGAATCAATTTAATGGAAGGTCGTCATCTGAGTCTACCAAGAAGAATTGAGTGAGTCATCAGATAATAGTAAGAATCACTTCATGTCTGTTTAGCGGTGTGTTCCCAAATCTTGGAGATTAGTCTATCATCTCCAAACTATATTCAATGACTAATTACTTGGAAGAAAAGGAAATAGTTACTATATGTGTACTTTACGTTTAACCGTATTTTTGAACACCCAGAGCAAATAGTTACAGAGGGTGTTACATGTATCCAGGCATCTCAAATAATTTGTGTCATGGAAGAAGCCAATGGTTGAAGTGAAATGAAACTGGGTCGGTATTTAAAGTCTAGCATGATGATTTTTATGAATGAATAGAAGACAGTTCAATTATGAGTCAGTTATAATGATGAGATTGGTAATATCATCTCAGGGGATACTGGTCATAGGTAGGTCAAAGTGAGATGGGTCAAGATGTGACACCTGTCTCCTTCTTGAATCCTCATTCAGTCACTCTATTCCCTGTGTTAACAGTTTGTATTTATTTTTTTTTTTATCTCCCCTTCTCTTTCTCATTCTCTCTCTCTCATCCCCACAGTCACAGCTTTCTGTTAACCCATTCATGACAGAGGGTCCACATTATGTGGTTTGGTCTAATAACTTTTGATGCAGAGCACTAAAAACACACCAAATACATGAGAAGAAAGAGCAAAAAATTCTACACTTACAGTGCCCATTTTCGTTGCATCAATACTTGTTGTTTGATGCTGAAATTTTTTTACAGGAAAATAAGCATTAAAATCCTTAAATTGGCAATGCGATGAAAATGTTAAAATTACCATTTTTCTCTGCAAACTGGCAACTTTATTACTTCTCATCATGCATTCTGTCAATTTATATTTATTTCAGATACATGATGTTTTATAAGAAAAATGTAGCAATGAAAGAAAAATGTTGGTATTGCCAATTTGAAGAATAAAAGTTGATCAAATTAGGCTTTAAATAATTCCTGTCACGAATCTGGTTATCAATATTTTTTTGCTGCCCTCCTTTTATTGTTAATTCCCGGTACACATACAGTATACACTGTATGTCCACTGTACATGATGTACAATGTAGCTCTTCCAACCATTACCTGTCCTCTATCCTCCAAATTCCCCTCGCTTTTCCTTCAATTTCTTTTACTATTTTTGTTGACATTTCTTTTATTTCTTTTTCAATTTCTTATTTTCTTTTATTTCTTTCACTATTTATTTTACTATTGTACTGTTTTTTTAAATTTTTACTGTTTTTTCAACTATTACTTAAATTACTATTTCTTTTGTTTAATTTACTGTTGCTTTTGCTATTTTTGTTTACTATTTTTTTTTTTACTATTTCTTTCACTGTTTCTTTTCCTATTTCTTTTCCTATTTCTTTTCCTATATCTTGTACTATTTCTTTTATTTCTTCTTAATGTATACAAAGAATACATGTATGTGCAGTAAGCAATGAAATCCGATAGTTGTCATATTTGTAAGGAATTATTTCCCAGTCAGTACATGATGTACATACATGTACATGAAGGCCTACACACATGAATCAGTACCGGTACCTAAAATGGAAAGTTGGGTTGGGATCATACATTTATGGAATGCAATTTAAAGCAAAGCATATGATGCAGACAAGATGTTAATGGTGAACAAAAGCGAATTCAGCAGTACATGTACATTCAAACGACTTCGTGAACATGCTTCAAGAAAAGAATGTCCAGTGTTTATTCATGTGACCGCGATGTTTGTAATTATTTAGATGCTTGTCTGTCAAGCGTCATGAGAGAAGGGCTTGTCGTTTAAACATATATTCAAAGAAAACAAACCAGGGGCAGTCTTCATAAAGTTGTTTGTGAAGTTATTGTACTTTTCCTTGTTGTGTAAGTGATGCATCAGAAACAAAAACTAAATCTGATACCCTCTCATTAGAGACTGTCAAACAGACAAAGACAAAATTTCTTTTACTAGTGTATATGCATGTAAACACTATTATCTTATTTCATTTTCTTTGTTCTTGAAGAGTGAGAAACTTTCATGTTATGTACAGTATCCTTCCTATGTTATGAAAGACAAAGACAAAGATAAGTGCATATACATGTATACACTAGTAAAAGATATCTTATTTCATTTTCTTTGTTCTGGAAGAGTGAGAAACTTTCATGTTATGTACAGTATCCTTCCTGTGTTATGAAAGACAAAGACAAAGAAATATCTTTTACTAGTGTATATACATGTACACACTAGTAAAAGATATCTTATTTCATTTTCTTTGTTCTGTAAGAGTGAGAAACTTTCATGTTATAATTATTATGTAATATGTACAGTATCCTTCCTGTGTTATGAAAGACAAAGACAAAGAAATATCTTTTACTAGTGTATATACTTGTACACACTAGTAAAAGATATCTTATTTCATTTTCTTTGTTCTGTAAGAGTGAGAAACTTTCATGTTATTATTATTATGTAATATGTACAGTATCCTTCCTGTGTTATGAAAGACAAAGACAAAGAAATATCTTTTACTGGTGTATATACATGTACATGTACACACTAGTAAAAGATATCTTATTTCATTTTCTTTGTTCTGGAAAAGTGAGAAACTTTCATGTTTCCTGTGTTATGAAAGACAAAGACAAAGATATCTTTTACTAGTGTATATACATGTACATGTACTAGTATTGTATTTCATTTTCTTTGTTCTTGAAGAGTGAGAAACTTTCCTGTTATGTACAGTATCTTTCCTGTGTGGTTATGAAAGTAATACTGGCGAAGCTAAACTGAGACTGTTTATTCTGATAAAGCTGAGCCTCACAAATTTTTCCTGTGATATGAAAGTGATACTGAAAAAGAACTAAAGCTGAAAGCCTTTGATTTTTACGGAGAAAGCTCATAAATTATCTTTCACCTCTTTCTAGAACTTAAAGGCATTGGCTAAATTTTTGAGCAGCTGGTTTAAAAAATTCTCAGACTAAGGTGAAACATGTGTATGAGTACTTGTATTTCTACTCATTAACCCTGAAACCAGCCATAATTTGGTATGAAAAAAATGTAAATTAGATGCAAACCGCGATTTTTATTATCGCTCCTTTCACGAGACAAAAAGAGGACCGCTTTGCTTGCATTTGAAAATGCTGTTATGTGCCTCCTGCCGTGTGATACGCCAATACACACAGTACGGGAAGGTGAGTCATACGCACATGCGCACTCCTAATACGTCTATTCTATACAACCAACCCTCGTATATTTTTCAAATATTGGTTCACATTTTTGATATTTAAAAATACCTCCTGTGGATATTATACTTTGAAACTTTAAGACTGATATTTTTACACTATAACCCTGATGTTTATTCCATTTTCAAGTAACAACAAAAGATTATTTTTAAATCATAACAATGTTAACCAATGTCTTTAACTCTGGTAAAAGTGCATGTTTTACTGTATGCACTTTGCAGACAAATTCAATTTGATGCAGTTGAGGAAGATTTGAGAATAATGAAAACAGGTTCGTTATACATGTACCTATACATGTGCATACAGTATGTGTAACATGAGAAGATATTATTTGATAGTACAGGAGTGCAATGTCTCGTCCACTCGTCACTTATCTCCATGGGGAGCGTAATATCACCCAGGCATTTTCTTTTCTTTATTCAACTTCAGTAATTTGTCCTCCTCATGACACGATACATTGTGTAACTCGAGATAGTATCATCTTGAAGTTGAAATGTTGTTTTTGAGATGCAAACCCAAATGAGAAGCTTTTATTGGTCTGGTTAGAATCCTGCATAGTTGGCACTATTGGCCAAGCTGGTGGTGGAAATTGTCAGGGGGGGTTTCCTTCTCCCTACTGTCTGTCGTCTGTTGCTGTTCGGTCCCATACATGTAGTTTACAGTAATTTCTTTCTTTTTTATTTTTTTATTTTTTGAGATGCGTTCAGAACAGTAGCTTTATTGCCCCAGATAGAGTCCAGCATCGTTTTCATTATCAGTGAATGTTGTGCTAATTTCAAAATCTTCAGGGGGCCTCTTTCTTTCCTTTGGCATCTTTTTTTTTATGATTTACTGCTTGTGGTGCATGACTCATTGACTACATGTCATGTTACATCCCTTTTAAAAAATCTTTTATTTTATCACGTGATGATGTGAAATGCTCCAGCTAAACCTTGCATCATTTGCATTATTAGTAAATCTTGAAGATCATTTCAAAATCATGAGGGAGCTTCCTTCTTTCTACATCGTACCTATTTGCTGCCGTTGATGCGCGACTCCTTAAATACATGGTCGTGTATCTTTTAAAAATACCTTGTTTATTTTTGAGATGCAAAAGTAGCACCAAAGTTTGAGCTACTTTGCTCCAGTCAAATGCTACCCATTCAGCCCTTTTTTATTGTGGATTTGAAAATTCTGTAATTTCGTTCCGTATGCATTTCTGTTTTGTTGCTACAATGACTTGATATGAATACTACGTGTAAATGATGACTGTTTGCATTTTTTCTTTTGGAAAGAAATTCCCTCACTTGTCTGAGTTTACGCATACGCATGTGAACAATGCGAAATGTTACAAATGTTCCCCATGAAGTGGAGATAATGCACACTTGTATGAGGGCTATACATGTACATGTAAATCCAATGTTCAGGGGTAATAATTCATGTACAGTGTAGTAACATTGTAAAGTGCAATGAAATATGAATTATGTGCGCTATATGAATGTAATGTATTATTATAATTATTATTGTTATTATCATCATCATCATCATCATCATCATCATCGTCATCATCATTATTATCATTGTTATTATTACATTATTATTATTATTATTATTATTATTATTATTATTATTATTATTGTTATCATCATCATCATCATCATCATCACCATCATCATCATCATCATCATCATCATCATCATTATTATCATTGTTATTATCATTATTGTCGTTACTTTTATCATCATCATCATTATGTACCGACAAATATATTAAAATGAATCTTCATAAATTGTTTTTTTTTCTCTTTCTCTTTTGTATAACTCTCTACAGGATGTTAGACAGACTAATAGTGTTATGTCCAAACACAGACTTCTGTACAGCCAAGTTACCACGCAGTGAATTAGAGCCACACTTAGCCAATAGATGCCCAGGTAGAATAGGTAATGTATTCAGAAACCCTGATGATGTCAGCTTTTATATATTGTAACCATGGCCGTATGCAGTGGGGGGGGGGGCAGAAATTGGAAAAATTTACATTTTTCTAAATGAAAATTTTCGTAAAATTCACAAAAAATGCACCAAAGCCTTCAATTTCACTTTAAAAAATGCCAAAGTGCCCTCGTGACTAGCTTGGTCACTCTGCTCCTTGGCTTTCGAGTTTCTTCGAAAATTTGTACCGCATGCCCCGAGGAAAAAATTTCTGGGTACGGCCCTGCCACCTCTCCCTTTAATAGGAACAGACTAACAGTCCCTTTTTTCAGGAAATGGAAAGAGCAATTTTCATTAAGGCACCTTACGAAAAGTCAGAGCCAATTTGGGACGCGGCTTTCCCGCTCAGCGTCTTTTCCCCTCCGATCCTATCGTTTCTCCATAGACAGAACAACGGGGGATCGGGAAAGCCGATGTGAAAGAATGGTTGCAGAGAAGAATCAGACATGGGACAAGACTTTTGATAAGCAGCCTAATTAATACCTTGTGCCCCTATTTGTGTAAAAATCCGTCTGTAGGAAAATGTATGTATGGTTCAGGAAATTGAGGAATGTCCCTGTTTTTGACAATTTCTTGATCATTTGTCACTATTTCTTACAGCGTTGGCAGGTTTGTTGTAATGATTTTAGGAGGGAGAGGAAAAAGAAGAAGAAAAAAATGAAGAAAGTAAGAAAGAAAAAAAAAAATTGTTAAGCTGGATGTGCCGCTAGTTCCATTGTTCTCTTTCCAAAAATCTTCAATTCTTGAAGGTGGTGGAGCAAAAGATAAAATTGGTAATAAGATAAAAGAGATAAATTTATTGAGCAGATGGGGATGCTATCACCCATGTATAAAAGACGCGGGCGTCTAATTTCCCCTTGGGGTGAAATGCAAGATATTTGAGTGCAATGTGTAATGTATAGTCATTAGTGTCCAACCCAAGTTCGTTGCCCCTTGCGTTATTGTATAGGAGATTGGGGAAAAGAAAAGCATTGGTAGTAGTGTGAAGAGATGATGTAAGATGAGGATGGAGAGTAAGGGAGAGAGAGAGGGAGACGGAAAGAGAGCAGCCACAGCGTAGGACCCCAATTAAATCCTCGTAAACTCGTAAAAGCTTTTGAATTCGTAACGGCTACCGAAGGCCTCGCTGAGAGAGGATCAATGAATCGTCGAAAATACAACCTCTCGTTTCTCCCTTATTTTGGCACCAAAATTCATAAAAATTTCAGATTACATCAGAAATGATGATATTATTCTTCATTTTCATTTTCTCTGAAAACGGTTGGTTATTTTTTGAAATGCAAGTATTTTTCAGTTCCAGAGGACCGTGGGAAGAGGTGTTTGTTTTTTCCCGACACAACCGTTGGAGAGCATGAATATGCAAACAATTGACATGTTACTAGACTTTAGTGTCCAGGCTAACGTTCTGTGTATTTTCATGTTTGCGCAATGAGTAGTTTTCTGTAAATCTGCCTTCAAAAGTCATGGTTTTTAACATAAAACGACTGTAAACTATCACTACTACGCATGCGCTTTTCCTATAAATGAGCTAAGTAGAGCAATTACGTCATGCATATCACTGCCTGATCGCACTGCGCTGCACGTGCACGGGTACTCGCGACGACCAGCGAAGCACTGCTGCAGCCCCCAGCAAGCAGCAAGCCTTCGATTAATTCACTGTTTATGTGAGGCCAAGATAATTGTATGCACATAATTTTATTTCAGTTTCCTTTCTTTGAAATTCTTCATCATCTGTTTACCGTGCCATGCTTTGTTCTATGTTTTCTGAACCATTTATTTCATCTAGAAGTGCACGGGTCTCGTACGGTTCGTGCCACAGATATTTCAGTTAGCTTCGCACAGTCACACTGCGCAGTATACAGTGCGAAGCTTCGAAGGCCGTGCATGAACCGGGGTACGTGGGACTACACGAGATGAATCTTGAACGGTTCGTGAATGACATTGCCTTGGATTTTTTCCCGACATAACCGTGCAACAGTAAATTTTGAAAAGATATTCGGAGGAGACTTTCCATATACTTTGATTGTTCATATGTGCAAGCCTCGATCTTGGGCAATAACGGAAAATATGAAAAATAACGTAACTTTTGCTGACTAAAAAAAAAAAAAAGGAAGCATCTCATTTCACTAATTTTTCATATAATAAAACATGATTCTGCTACGAATAATTATCATGACGCGTTAGAGCGACTCTCATTCTTTAATTTGAAGTTTGGTTCATCTCATTTGGTGGTTTCTAAGGCGAGATTTTGCAGTTTAGCCAAGACTCCTCCGTAGCGGTTTTACGTAAACAAATTGTTTACTTTATGCAAATTAGGCAGCACGCAGTGAAAGCTTTCGGGCAGTTAATTGGGGTGCTACACTGTGGCTGAGAGAGGAAGGGAGGGCCAGGGAGGGAGATTATGCACAGAGATGCAAAGGGAGGGAGGCAAAGGGTATGTTTACAGAAGGATGCAACCCAGACATCAGTGTACTTCCATTGAATGAAGAAGAACAAGAAGAGTAAACGGTGAACGTTTGAGCAAAATCGGACAATTTGTTCAAGAGTTATGGAACTTTGAAAGTTTGAATAAATCCTTATTATGGGGATCCTTGAGTTGGCACCTCCACCAGCATCTGTGATGTCATTGTGGACAACTCTCCATTCATTTTGTACACAGAATTTCACATTTTCTCCATTTTCAAGAAAAATAAAAATTTGTTTGATTTATTGTTTGAGTATGACCATGGCTACATCAATTCCGCAAGCATTTTGGGAAGAACTTGATTCCTGATTTAAAATTTCATAGAAATCAATTTTTATGAAGATTTATGCACAAAATGAATGGAGAGATGTCCACGATGACATCACAGATACTGGCAAAGTTGCCTACTCAAGGATCCCTGTAATAGTTTTCAAAATTCATAAATTTTGAATAGATTGTCCGATTTTGTTCAAACTTTCACTGTTTACTCTTCTTGGTCATCTCCATTCACTAAGAGCACACTAATGCCTGGGTTGTATTCTCCTTGAAAGGGGGGACTCGTTTTGTAGAAATTAGAAATGGATACTTGAGTCCCGAACACAAATCGCACTCACAACAGGTGATCTCTCTGGATGTCGTGTTTATCATCGCGATCTGAGTTCCCGAAACCCTCCAGCCCATGCCCAGCTGCAAGATTACCCAGCAGTAAAGGTCAAATCTGGCGGGCTTATTATTTTTTATATGATCCGGGCACAGGAGTCCGAAGTTCCCGAAGGAAATGGGATCAAAGTCGTGTTGTGTTTATTGCCACGACTTGAGTCACCGATCTCGTTCAACGGGTACTCAAATCCCCCTTTTTTGCGGAACTCAATTCCGGTACGCTAGTTCGGTAATCCAGTCGCCATCGTATTTAGCGAGGGTAACGGGTAAGCTAGTTCAGAACTTGGGTCGCTTATTAGCCCTCCGTTACCCTCAGTAAACACACCCAAAGAGAGAGAGACGGAAGGCAGAGGAAGAAGATATTGGAGGAGGAAATACAGTGTACATGTATATTGCAGAATGGGATTCTAAAATTAAGTTCGATGCATTAGATGTTCATGAATGAGAAAAAAAATTGAAACTCAGCCTATCCATCTCTTGATATACATACCTACCAACCCTGAAAGCCAAGAAATAGGAACATTCATTTTCCTATTAGATACTACAGACAAATGTGTACAGAAATAGGAACACAGAGGCTAAAATGGCAATTTTCATTTCCCCCAAATTATACATGTAGGAATCCTGTTTGATAGGAGTGGTTGGTACTACATGTAGATATGAACTTACATCGTCTGTTCAGAGCCAGGAGGGCATTTAAGTCTGTATAAAATGATATGAATTAACACCCTTCTGTCTCTGAACAGACAACATGTGTACATAGCATAACACACTCTCAAAAATAAAGAAAAGAGACAAAGATGTGTGAGCACTACTGTAGAAGCATTTAATGTTTAAGAGAGAGAGAGAAAGAGAGAAGGAGAGAGTGTGAGATGAAGGAAGGAATTGTGTCCGGTTTTGATGAATAAACCCCAGCTTTTGAATGAAACTTTCCCCAACATATCGACCATTCTCTACCTTACCAGGCATAACGTTACGGTTATGGGTATACTGTCCCTCCCAGGGCATTTGAATGCGTGTCAGAATGATATTGATGATATCAGGGAGATAAATTTTTTAATCACTTTTGCCTGGAACATGGAACCATACAGTATCATGTTTATGCCATTGGGGAATTTTTCTGAGACATAATGCTTGTTAATGGAGGTAGACATAGTGGCTAGCTGAATGAGAGGGTAGCATGAATTATTGAGGATTTTAGAAAAAGGGAGGGGGAGTTTTCTTTCTGGTATCTGACTACATGTACATGTATGTGGGATTTGATTGTGCCATTTCAGGGAAGAAAACAGAAATAAGGACTATTAAAACCAGAATGTGCATGTGTTGTTGACGTGTCCATATTTAACTTTGTGAATTTTGAACAGCAGCAAAAACAAGAGCTTGGCTGTTGTTTTGTTTCACCCTTTTTTTTTTCGTTTAGAGTTTCAAAAAATCATATCGCAAGTCGTGTAGGTTTGGGGGGTTGAGGGTTGGGTATTTGTGTAGTACATGTATATTGATTGACTGTGGAGTGACTGTTGCTGCAGCATTTTACAAGATGAAGTGTCTTGTGAAAGGATTATCTTCCATGTAGTCCCCCCTGTAAAGAAATTTGTTGTGACAGGTCAAGAGTTTAGTCAATTTAGACATAAAAGGCCGATTGAGGATTTGGCATTAGTAGTGGATGTTACTATGATTAGAGGTTATTGAGAAGCACTTGAGATGAATTGGGCAGCAAACAAGATTAGTTGTGGCTTGAATTAGGATATCAATGGCTTGGGATGAGGATAGTATGGTGGCCCTGAAGTATGCTTCACAACAGGTCATGTGCGACGTGAACTTCGCATCCCAGGTCCTGAACTTCTCATCCCAGGTCATGAAATTCATGACCCATGGCGCGAAATTCACGACCTGCGATGCAAAATTCATGACCCGCGATGCAAAATTCATGACCGGTGGCACGAACTTTGCATCCTAGTCGTGAAATTCACGACCCGCAATGTGAAATTCATGACCTGGGATGCGAAATTCATGACCCGCGATGCCAAATTCATGACCCGTGGCGCGAACTTTGCATCCCGTTCGTGAAATTCACGACCCGTGGCGCGAAATTCAGGACCCGGAATGCGAAATTCATGTCGCACATGACCTGTTGTCGAGCGTATTTCAGGGCTACCATAGGATAGAGAGAGAGATTGGTGGAATATGGTCAGTCTGTTTTTCATGGTGGAGATTGGAACTGATGGAGTATAAAGACAGGTGCTGAGGTATTAAAAAGAAAGGGGGGGGGGGAGAACAGGAGGCAAGAGGGAAACCGACAGAAAGAGGAAGAGATAGCAAGAGCAAGAGAAAAAATGTAATGTAAAGATAGAGTATGGATATTCAAAAGTATGGTAGATATTTCAATAGAGAGAGAGAGAGAGAGTGAGAAGATTTGAGGATTTGAAGCAAATTTGGTTTTCAGGTATAATTCATTTGCGATCAGTGCTACATGTTTTTTCAGAACACCCCTGCACAGACACGTACCACATTATCTGAAGAAATAACATTTTCTTTTTGTCAAAGACCCACACAATGTACAGTATTTAAGCTTTATCATTATCCAATGATCAATTCATCATGCCAGGCTGCTCCATGTAATTGAGAGCTCCCAACCGCTGCCCCTGACTTGCCCCTCAAAATATCAATAGAGTGAAATCCTGCATGCCTCCAGTTCAGTATGGCTCTTACAAATCGAGGGTTTAGTGCAGCAAAGGGCTATCTGTGATTTTGGCCATTTTGAGAAAACTTGCAATGAATTTATGTTACTTGTAAACACTGGTTTAATGCAGATGGCCTTACCTACTTTGGGTGATACCCTGCTGTAGCAAAGTTTGCTATAGAAACCATTATTACCAATGGGTTCCTGGTCTCTTATGGATCATTTTTATTTCAAAACCTCATTTTTTGGACAGAAAAATGCAGAAAGCCCTTTGTTGTACTAAACCCTTGAAATGGTGTATGGTGTATACTATAGTGGTACCTCCTTCCACCAAACAATCTCTGTACAAACAAATCAATACGGGTTGTGTGAATTCCCAAGCTGGTCAAGTATAGAGAATGATGTGATTTTGAAGCATATTTTCATGACATGAGGCTGCCATTGACATCTAGCAACTCATTCATGATGGCTGTCTCCTGCATCCTTCTGTACAACTGTATATTATGAAAAATATGTTTTTTATACATACAGGTTGTACGTACTACCTTTGTGTGCGCATAAGTTGTTGATATCTGAAAATGTGATTATTAAAGAAGGAAGGGGGAATTCTTCAAAATAATGCTTTAACCCATTCGTGACAGAAATTATTTAAAGCCTAATTTGATCAGCTTTTATTCTTCAAATTGGCAACACCAACATTTTTATTTCATTGCTACATTTTATTTATAAAATGTCATGTATCAGAAATGAATATAAATTGACAGAAATTATGATAAGTCAAAAAGTTGCCAATTCGCAGGGGAAAACGGTGGCTTTAAACTTTCTATCACATTGCCAATTTAAGGAATTTAATGCTTATTTTCCTTTAAAAAAATTTCAGCATCAAGCAGTGAATATTGATGCAACCAAAATGGGCACAGTTTGTGTAGAATTTTTTGCTCTTTCTGCTCATGTATTTGGTATGATTTTTAGGGCTTTGCATTAAAAGATATTAGGTCAAACCACAAAATGTGGACCTCTGTCACGAATGGGTTAAAGAACAAACAGATATGGGGGGGGGGGGGCATATATTTATTCATTTATTTATTCATTCATTTATTGTATTTATTTATTTATTTATTATTTATTTATTTTGTTTTAAGTAAACAGGGTGGCCCCGTTTGTAATCATGCAAATTACTGTTTTCCAGGGGGCCCTTAATTTATACAAATATATACAGGATAACAATTATGACAATACAAACAAAATAAACATAACTCATTTAAACTAAAAACCAACAAGGGAAAACAATATAGAGAAAAAGAGAGTAAGTAGGGAATGAGACTGAATGATAAGACTGAATGATCTAATTCAGAAATATCAACCCAGTTGAAATATTCGTTTACAATCAAAGGATCTTCTCTCTGAGATACGAGTAAAGTCCAAGACTTTTGGTGATAGAGCTTTTGGGAAAATGGCACCAAAATTGTGGAACAACCTACCTCTTAATATAAGATCAATAACTGATTTCAGCAGATTCAAATCTGTGTTAAAAACATACCTTTTTAAGAAGCACATGTATTAGCCCTATACAAAACAATAATTTTTCTACACGCATAGAGACTATTTATATGGTATTATGCATCTCTAAGAACTGCTTATTATCATTATTATTATTATAATAGTTTTCAACTACGGTAGCATTTAAAAAGCCTTAGGAACCAAAAGCTGACCAAATTTTATGAAAGCTGGAAGTATTCCTCCCTCTTCCCCCCAATAATCTAGATAAATGTGGATACCATAACAACAGTAATTAGTTAAAAGTGGTGAAGTGGGCCAAAACTCACTTGCCTGAAATGGATGGGATGGGGAATGAAAGAAGTTTTGTTCTTTCAAAGTTCACATCATTTGGGATGAACTGTTTTGTACTTATGTAAAATAAGAAACATGATCATGTTACCAATAAGATTCCCTTTTCACTTGATTTTGGGCTCAGTCCAAAAATTGCTAAGCCGTTGGTACATGCATGAATGCAGTAGGCTTTGCCTACACAATGAATCTTGTGTGTCACCATGGTAATTCGTATCTCGGACTTCAGACTCGGTGATAATCACGTTTCTACAAATGAATGCCTAGTCACATGACTGTTATGAAATTACAGGAATTTGAAACCCTGATCAATGGCTAATATTGCACTTTTCTGCCATGTACTTCCCTTTAATTACAGAATTACATAGAATAGTATAACAAAGTTAACATCAACATCAAAAGGTACATCGTACATATAGATTTGCCCCACTTCTGTAAATGACTATTTTGATAAATTTGAAATATCAGCTTCCATGCTTACATGTACATGTACTTCTGTTAATGAATATTGATTGAAATGCTTTCACATGTACATGTAGATGAGGAAAATAATGGAAAGCAACTATTTCATGAAGTTCTGTGAAATAAACCAATCATCACAGAGTGATCTTTTTTTGTAATGATCAGGGTTCTCACTAGAAAAAAAAATCCACACATGGTTCCCCCTCTGCGTAAAGTGCGGAAGTTTCAGAAGTGTTGTGAAATAACACCTAATGTTAGGTGTGGCATCATATGTGCTATAGCAAAAGGGTGAAAAATACTTCTTGGTGAGCAGGAGTTGTCTACTAATGGTATAATTATAGCAAAAATACATTGCTAAAAAGCAAAACAATCTGTGGCGTTTATCATTATTTTTAGGAATACATGTACATACTCGAATATTTTTTTACCCTTGTTGCCACATGGTGCAGCCATTTCACACATGGTTCTTCCTTATCTGAAATCCTGTACGCATGGTATTGGAACCATGGGTGTTATGTACTGCAAAGAACCATGATGATAATCATGAAATGTATTTTTCTCATTTTCCTTTGTATGATTTTATGATCAACATTCTGGAAAATGTAAAGGTCCCGTAGTTGAGTGGTTTGAGGCACTTGACTGGAGAAGCGAGAATCTGGGGTTCGATCCCTGGCACGGCACTTATGATGTATACCCTTGAGCGAGGCATTTTATCTTCATTGCTCTTTTATTGCACATCAAATAAGATAATGCGCTGTAGGCATATTGATACCAATGTGTGCATGTGGTTAAAAACAAAAATCTGGAAGATACTATTCTGCTTGCATGCAGAGATCTCTTTCTATTGTTATCTAACAAACGTGACATGGGAACTCAAAAGAGGGTAGATTCAGCAAATATCCTTTAACAAACAAATACAGATTCTGCTTTTCCTGACATCGGTATTTGTCAATATCGAAATGGCTGATGGCAAGTTGGCATGAATTAGTCATGATTACAGCACCCTCTCTTTCGAATAATTTGCCAGTGGTTTTGAGAATCATACCATCTTTAGAACCCTTTCAGTCCAAGCTGAAAACTATTTCTTTTAACAATACTGGTACTAGACATTCTTACACTCATCCAAACCCTCTCATCTTTTTTTTTTTTGTCTTGGAATAGAATATTTCTAGATAGATGGTGCCCTACAAATGCCTATTATTGTTATTATTGTTGTTGTTGTTATTATTATTTTATTTATTTAGTTTTTATTATTGAATTCACTTGCAATTCCATTTTCCATTTTCCTTTTTCATAAGGGGGGGGGGGGGGACCTGTCTACCGATACAACGTGTGGATGTTTACACACAAAAATGTGAATAACAAACATTGTTTAGCCCTCCAAAACAAGAAAGGAGAGAGGGAGAGAGAGGAGGGGGAGGAGGGGAAGGAGGGGAAGGGGAGGGGAGTGGGAGGATGGGGGGAGATTGAGAGGTATAGAGGGGAGGGAGGTTGGAAGTACATGTACATAAAGATCTCCAGGAGATCGGGGAATCGCTGTAACCTGACTGAGAGATTGAACAAACTCATTAATGGTTCAAAACTGACTACTGGTATCTGTAGTCATCCTGTGCCTCTTTTATTTCAACCACCTTAATAGCATCCCAGTCATGATGAACCCTCTCCACTTAACCTGTTGAGTGTGATGTGATTGAAGTAAAGCATGCACTTCCCTTACACCCTAGTGTGACTTATCTTGGGCTTAATGTTCAAAGGGTTAAATTTAAAAGAGACTGATTCTCTGCCATTCAAGGTACACTTCTGTGTGCACTTCTGGGCCCTGTTTCATAAAACTTGTTATCAGTAACAGATGCCACATTCCTATGACAAATTTATTCTTGAATAGCCAATCAGATGGAAGGATTTCAGTAGCTTATAACAGTTCTTGCAACTTGTAACAAGTTTTATGAAACGGGGTCATGGTTCGTCTAGATGATACCTATCTTGAAAGTGTGGCATCCAGGGTGACGATGTGGTCAAGATTTTCTGAATGTATTCATGGTCAACCCACCTCTAATACCTGGATGTTTTGATATTGGGTTGCTGTAGAGGTGAGTCATTGGATACAGGATACCAGGTAGATGATGCGCTCCAAAAGATGTAAGAGGGAGATGTGCATGTAGGAGGAAGAGGAAGCAGGAGGAACGAGGAGGAATAGGGGAGGAGGTAGAGAGGAAGAGGTGGAGGAGGAATAAGCAGGGAGAAATAGGAGGAAGGGGGAAAGAGAGGAGGAGAAGAAGGGGGAAGAGAAGGGGTGGAGGATGAGGACAAGGAGGGACAAGGAGGAGGAAGAAGAGAATGAAGAAGGGGAATGAGAAGGGAAGAGGAAGAAGAGGTTGAGGATGAGAAAGGACAAGGAAGGGAACGAAGAAAAGGGAGAGGAGGAAGAGGGTGAAGACGAGGACAAGAAGGGGGACAAGGAGGAGTAAGAAGAGAAGAAGGAGGATGAGATAGAGGAGAGAGAGGTGAGGATGACAAAGAAGAGAAGGAAAGAGAAAAGGAGGCTGAAAGAGATGGAGGAGAAAGGAGGGCTGGAGGATGTTAGGGGATCAGCGATGAGCAGATTAGAGGGATTTAGGGGATTTATAGGACATGCTGTATACATCTCTAAAGCTCATCTGTATATCGTCATCTAGATGTATTCAGCAGTTCAAGCACAAGTCAGGAACTTCTTCCATGGAGCCTATCAATACGAGCATTGAATGCCATCCCTTCCTCCATAAAGAAAAAAATATGATTAATGAACAGGTTTATAAACTGTTGGAGAGTGATAGAGAAGGGGGGGGGGGGGGGGGTAGAGTGAAAAAGAAGGGAAAATACATGTAAGAAAAGAGAGATAGAGAGTGACACTGAGGAGGGGGGGGGCGACAAAGGTTGAATGAAAGCAGAATGGGAAAAGAATAGGTTAGGGCAGGTATCATGTTCATCAGATTGTACCGTACATTCTTTTGTACCCGATACCAAAATGAGGAATCACATCTTTATGCATGATTATGAGTAAGTGTTGACATGATATGCCAGGCACACCCAGCTTCCAACCCTACCAAGTCATCTTTACCTGTAGACACCTAATGACCTAGTCTACAAAATACAGACTCCATTTTGTCATATAAACACATTTTCTATACTAAGCCTTGTTCCTAGTCCAACTTTGTCCAGTGTTTGGTATTTGGAAGAAAGAAGACTGATAGAAGTATAGGGCTACACACTGTCCATAGTTGCACATTTCAGACCCTGCATTTATTTTAATGTTTTACAACTGACAAGGGTCTGCACTTGCAAACTAAGATGCATCAAAAGATTCCCATAGACAAACAGAAGGTTCCACGTACTTTTTTATGTGTTGACATTTCTGAGTTGAGTCATAATGTGATACCATAAAGAGCTGCTGAGAGGTGATACGTGAGGAAGAATAAAGAGCCCTCGCTTGCTCACCTTGGACTGCCGAAGTCAAATTATGTTGAGGGAAATGTATGTGTACTTGTGCTGTATTGGGAATCTTAGATGTACATGCAGTTTAGGCTATCACTTATTAAAGATGCTAGGTCATGGGTTTTCATGGGGAATGGATCATAATTTGCTGACACCAGACTTTGTGAGAAATACCTGTAATAGAGCTACATTTCTGGAGCACAGCAAAACAAGCTGTCCCACCACAAACATTCTTCGGCCTGCTTCGGGCATTCTCGGGCCAGGGAAAGTGAGATAATGACTTAGCCATATGGGGAAAGGGTGAAGTATATAGATCATTACATAAGGTCTATTGGTCATAAAACTCACAATGATGGACAACACCTGTTACTGGGTAAGCACCCATGGTGTCAAATTCCCCATGAAATCCCATGACCTAGCGTCTTTAATAAAACATAATGAAGATGGCATTAAACCATCGGATATGGTCAATGGCGTATCTAAGGAAAACAGTTTTAAAGTTTTAAAACTTGAAATTTGGATTTGTTGGTGTTATTGTTGGTCATCACAGTAATCTTCCAATAATACTTTTTAATTTTTCTTTCTTTTGTCTTTTGCTTTTTTGCACCCCTAAAAGTGGCGCCCGGGCCTTGTGCCCCCTTGCACCCCGAGATACGGCACTGAATAATTTGTTTTCTGTAGACCTCAGTTACATGTATTTCAGGCTTAGTACTCAGCAATAGATTAAACATTGAGAAAAAATTAAAGCTCTGTAAATGTTAAGACACTTCTCATCAGGTACAAGGCTCTACAAGGACTTTCACCTCCGTATACATACATGTAATTCTGAACTTCTCCATTGTCATCCTCTCTTAGCACTTCATTCACAAAGTTATCTTCTTCTTCAAGTCCCCTCTGTAAAGTATGTACATGTACTTACATGTACTATGGTTCCATGTCTTTTGCCTTTACTGCACCCACACCCACACTCTTCCGCTGCTTCTTAACCCATTTGTGACAGAGGTCCACATTTTGTGGTTTGGCCTAATATCTTTTGATGCAAAGCCCTAGAAATCATACCAAATACATGAGCAAAAAGAGCAAAAAATTCCACATAAACTGTGCCCATTTTGGTTGCGTCAATATTCGTTGTGTGATGCTGAAATTTTTTTTAAGGAAAATAAGCATTAAAATCCTTAAATTGGCAATGTGATAGAAAGTTTAAAATCACTGTTTTCCCCTGCAAATCGGCAAATTTTTGACTTCTTGTCATAATTTCTGTCAATTTATTTTCATTTCAGATACATGACGTTTCTTTAAAAAAATGTAGCAATAAAATAAAAAATGTTGGTGTTGCCAATTTGAAGAATAAAAGCTGATCAAATTAGGCTTTAAATAATTCCTGTCACAAATTGGTTAAAGCATTGCATCTGTCAAAAGAGCACTTTTTAAACATCATCCTTTTGCTTTCAAATAATGTGTACATCTTAACTCCTCATTCTTTATTCTCTCAGTTGTACATGTACATATCAATTGCTTTTCTTTTCTATTTATAATAATATTAATGTGTTGTGTTAGAATGTAAAATAAACAGTTTAAGAATTTGTTATTATTGCATTATTAATTCTACTTTATCACTTACTGAGTAATTACATGTATATAACTTATAATTCTTTTGTGTTTGGTATATTTAGATGCTCAATATACTGTACATATATTTTTTTAATTCGTTCATTTGTTTTGTTGGTTTGTTTGTAAAGCACCTAGAGATATATTTTCCCTATTTATGAGCACTATACTAAGCTCAACTTACCGTGACATTATCTGTTTTGTCTTTATCATGCAGTTGGTCCCGGAGCACCAATTCGTCATGGTCAACTAACGTCAATAGAAATCAATCGCAAACCCAGTAAAGATCTAGGAATATACTTTGTAGGTGGCAATGAAACACCTCTTGTAAGTACTTTTAGTAGTTTAAGAAACAACTTTCTCACTATTTTTTTTTCTTTTAATCACGGCTGCTCTGACCCCTGTTTCATAAAACTTATGATCAGTACCAAGCGAATAGACAATAAGTGCGAAGGTACGAGATTTCGCACGAGGTGAAAGAGCGACCTTCTATTCAACAAGGCCTCGTTGAATAGAATGCGAATGCGAAACAACGCCTATTCGAATGCAAAATCTCGTACCATTGCACGAATCAGAATATTCGCTATTTGTATTGTACAACGCCTCAAAAGTCTGAGAAATAGATGAGAATCAATTTTAAAAAAACACAGGTTAAGAAATCAAGGTTTATAAAGCAGGGAAAGAAGTCCCGACTGCAAAATGCCTGGCACCATGCATGGCTAGGCTGTGCACGTATCATTCTGTAGCAGTGCGCTAACGCGACTTGCTGGCATTGCCTGAGCATGCAGCAATAAATACGCGTATAGGGTCTACTGCGCAAGCTACTTGTGACATCACAAAAGAAACAAAAAAGTAATTTGTGGGAATCTACTGTGACGTCACGCTAACCGTGCAATGGTACATTTTGGATGGTACGAGTGCAATGGTACGAACATCGCACGTTCAGCTCCCATAGACTTGCGTACAAAAAGCTGTGTAGGCGTTGTACAATATCAACTGTTACTGTTCAATACAGCTACATATAGTCAAAATTGATGATGCCGGTAGCTTATACATTGTAGCAATCTTGTAGTGTTCCTCTTCATAGAAGTGAGCTGGCTGGAGGCAGATTGGTAGGGGGGGGAAGAGTAGCGGGGTGTTGATTGGTTATGCTTTCTGAAGTTGGAATACATTGATTTGCTCACCAATACATTTTACCAAACTGCCTAAAATATACCGTATTGTAGGAATCTAACATAAAGTTTAGTTTTATACACACTGTATAACATGTACATGAAGTTCTATAAGCTTTAACCCATTCGTGACAGAGGTCCACATTTTGTGGTTTAGCATAATATCTTTTGATGCGAAGCCCCAAAAATCATACTAAATACATGAGCAGAAAGAGCAGAAAATTCTACACAAACTGTGCCCATTTTGGTTGCGTCAATATTCGTTGTTTGATGCTGAAATTCTTTTAAAGGAAAATAAGCATTAAAATCCTTAAATTGGCAATGTGATAGAAAGTTTAAAATCACCTTTTTCCCCTGCAAATTGGCAACTTTTTGACTTCTCATAATTTCTGTCAATTTATATTCATTTCATATACATGACATCTTATAAGAAAAATGTTGGTGTTGCCAATTTGAAGAATAAAAGCTGATCAAATTAAGCTTTAAATAATTCCTGTCACGAATGGGTCAATACATCATACTTTGTGTTCGTACGCAGTTTAGCTTGTATAGGGGAATAATGCATTTTTTTTTCCCTTTTCTTAGATTGGTATTGTTGTACAAGAAGTCATACCAGGTGAAGTGGTAGCAGAAGATGCAAGGATATTACCAGGCGATCAAATAGTACAGGTAAATGATCTGTATATAATCTGCAAATGGGCAACAGAAGAAATTGTCAGGGAAAGCCTTGTAACCGTTTCGGTGCCCAGATTAGATAGTGACCCCCGATGATTGGAGTGTGGATGAATTTTCTCTCATCTGACACCCTCTTTCCATATGTGGGACAACAATTTAGAGTTTACATGGAATATGTATGTAGCTAAATCTTAGCTTCTCCCGTCAGAAGAAGATAGAATTTCACATTCAGAAATTGAAGTGAAGTGGAAGCAGAAAATGCAAGGATACTACCAGGCGATCAAATAGTACATGTAAGCAATTTGTATATAATCAGCAAAATTGGCAGGTTTTTGGCAATAGAAGGAATTGTCACAGCAAGTATGGTAATCATCACTGTCGACAATGTTTTAAGGGTAACACTATGTCTTCTTTCAAAGGAAAAAAAAAGCCCTGAAAGGACCGGTTTGCACCGCTAAGAGATCTTATTCTCTGTGTATTTATCAGTATGCTGTGATCATCTTCAAGTAAATGATAATCAGGGTTTTCACTAAAAAAAAATCCACACATGGTTCCCACTCTGCGCACAGCGTGGAAGTTTCAGAAGTTTTACGGAATAACACCTAAAGTTACATGTAGGTGTGGTGGCAGTATATGCTATAGTAAAAGGATGAAAAATACTTCTTGGTAAGCAGGAGTTATCTACTTATGGCATAAAAGTAAAAATACATTGCGAAAAAGCATAACAATCTGACATTTATCATTATTGTTAGGAATATATACTCCAATATTTTTTTCCCTTGTTGCCACGCATGGTGCAGTAATTTCACACATGGTTCTTCCTTGTCTGAAACTCTTTACGCATGGTGTTATGTACTGGCGAGAACCATGATGATAATAATATACAAATGTTGACTGCTTTGAGGGGCATGGTTGGAACTATAGCCCAAGGTGATCTTGAAACTGTACTATGTTCCGAGGCGAAGTCGAGGGGGATAGTACGGTCTCGAGATCACCTAGCAGCTCTAGTTTTAACTGTGACCCGAAAAATAATCATGATATTGGTACTATTATTGCTTGAGTTGTTTCATTTCCTAGACCAGATAATAATCATCGTGATCAGAATCTCTGGATTAAATTTTTTCTCATCTTACCCACCTATATTGGACAACAGTGTAGAGTTTGCATCTACTAGTCATTGTTGTACTTTGCCTAATATCAGGTCTCAAAGATGGTTCAAATTTCAATCCTTAAAGATGAAATTCAATGCAACAATTCACACTCTATTCTGTAAATAAGATATCAGTATTGTTTTTTTTTTTTTATTCCATTGATGGATTTCTTTTTCTAAAAGGCTGTTTTGCTTGTTGCTTTTTTATGTTTCAAGTAAACAATAGAGACTAACAGGATGCTTCACATAGGAGTTCAAATGCAACACAACACAGACAGCTATTTAGATATTTCTTGTAACCACATCATTTTTCATTTTCCATAAGTTTTACTTGATATTTCTTGGGCTCTTTTCATATTTTCTAGTACTTTCTTAGCAAGCTTTCTCGAGCTAAAGGGCTTTTGATTTTTTTGTTATTGTAGGTGAACAGTAGAGACTTAAGGGATGTTCCTCACAGCATAGCCAGGGAGGCGTTGAGTTCAGCCGAATCACCGCTCAGACTTACCATATACCGGGAGAAGCAGGAATCGAAAGCTGCTCCATTCATGACAAAGGTCCTCCAGGTGTCTCTCACCAAGGTTACAGGGGTACCACTCGGCATCAAGATAGCAGCTAAACAGTGAGTACAGGGTGGATCTAGAAAGGAATTGTGGTGTTGGAAATTCCTTTACTCCTGTATCCTATGTTAACCTTCTGGATGTTGTGGGATTTTTTTGTTGTTGGTTTTTCTTTTTTATTTGTAACTGACCCATTCATGACAAAGGTCCTCTAGATGTCTCTCACCAAGGTTACAGGAGTACTGCTCGGCATCAAGATAGCAGCTAAACAGTGAGTGCACGATGAATCTAGAAAGGAATTGTCGTGTCGGAAATTCCTTTTCTCCTGTGTCCTATGTTGACCTTTGGGCTGCTTTGGGGTGTTTTCATTTCCTTTCCCATGACTCATGCCGTTGGTCCCACTTGAAGCGCTACGACTGATTGAAGATGAACTGGAGCTCTGAGCTCTAAAACCAACATCTAATGGTAACTCTGCCATCAGTGGTAACAGCCGTGGTAACAGACAATTAAATTCTAGGTTTCCACATGGTACATGTACCTACCATTAATAGTGTGGCAAAATTATCATTGACGGTAAAGTTACCATTAACGATAAGTAAATTTATGCAACAGGGTCCAAGGCTTGTGTTTACAAGGAGAAAGAAATGGTTTCAAAGTAATAGGGCAAGGTTAATTAACCCATTCGTGACAGGAATTATTTAAAGCCTAATTTGATCAGCTTTTATTCTTTGAATTGGCAACACCAACATTTTTATTTTATAGCTACATTTTTCTTAGAAACGTCATGTATCTGAAATGAATATAAATTGACAGAAATTATGATGAGAAGTCAAAAAGTTGCCAATTTGCAGGGGAAAACGGTGATTTTAAACCTTCTATCACATTGCCAATTTAAGGATTTTAATGCTTATTTTCCTTTAAAAAATTTTCAGCATCAAACAACGAATATTGACGCAACCAAAATGGGCACAGTTTGTGTAGAATTTTTTGCTCTTTCTGCTCATGTATTTGGTATGATTTTTAGGGCTTTGCATCAAAAGATATTAAGCCAAACCAAAAGATATGGACTTTTCACGAATGGGTTAAGTAGTACCTAACAATAGGTTGGTCCAGGGCAGCTCCATTCACAGCCACAGGTATCCACTTTTTTGTTGATGAAGGTCACAGGTGTACATTTACTGCCTGGCATCCAGATAGCTGCTGACCAGTGAGTATTTATCATAGGAGAGTAGGAAGGTATATCTCTTCTGCATACCACTAAAGGCTTGTTCACATATGAAGCTGAAAATCCCCATGTATTTTTGTGTTTTAACCCATAGAGGTACAGTGTCACCTTTAGGAGATGCATTTACAGTATCTGTTGGTCCAGAATGTTGGGCAGTACATATTATACATGAGCAGAAAGAGAAAATGCACTGACAAGTTTGAGCCCATTCCCATCGCTGTGTGGTGTGGCGTTCTCGAATTAGAGCAGTTAAAGTGTAACTAATCATTAAACTCTTTAAATTGGCAATGCAGTGATTAATATATAATCACTATTTCTGTGTTCAAATTGGCAATTTCTTATTCAATTTTACAATTATATGTCATTTTGGTTTATGTTATATCCATATTTATTTTTTCCAAGCTATGTAAACATGGAAAAAAATTTGTATTGCCAATTTGAGGATTGCAGATGATTAATTTAGACCTCAAGAAAGCTCTGTACTGCTATGGGTTAAAATAAAATGGGATATGAGGTGGCAAAATTAAACAGCAGAGGCAAGAGACATCGTTTTTGCTTCCTGGTGGCCAAAAAATTGTATGGAACAATCAAAATTCTTATAAAGTATGACGTTATGAGTTTGTCCGAGCAACTTTTGGCAAAACTCTCTTTTATTTTGACCATTGACGAGTTAATATGCATTTCATTATCATTATCAAGTGACATGGTTTACCATGACATATGTGAACACTAAAATTACCACGGGGATTTGCCGCTGGATATTTGAATAAGCCTTAAAGTCATCCTCGAACCATCCATAAGTGGAACTGTGTCTGTTTTGAACATGATCAAGCTCTTGGTTACTAGTAAATGTCCAAGGCTCCATCAGGGCCCCATTTCATAAAACTTGTAATGAATAACAAGTTGCAATAACTGTTATAAGGTACTGAAATACTTCCATCTGATTAGCTGAGACAAAAAATTGTCATAGAAATCTGGTAGTTGTCACATACAACAAGTCTTATGAAACGAGGCCCTGGACTAATCATAAGATTTGGTTAACAAAGTCAAAGTCAAGATTTTATGTAATGAATGTCTTAATGTATTGCCTCTGGACATATACAAAATTCATAACCTGCAGTTGACTTGTTATTTTATCTTCATTTTCTCCTTCTTTTCTTGTTTTCTTTTTACAGGAGTGAGCAGGGAATATACATTATGGAAGTGGTAGGTATCATGTAAATTGTCTTTCATTTTGAAGGTAGTGTCAACCTCTTTTTAGGATATCAGTAAGTAGAGGAAGAGAATGTCTGGTAAATAGCAGGGCCCTGTTTGCCCCATTTAAAAAGAAAATTGTTATCAATAACAAGCTGCAACTACTGTTATAAGCAATAAAATCCTTGCATGTGATAGGCTGAAAGCAAATTTGTCATAGAAACATGGCGGTTGTTACTGATAACACGTTTTATGAACAGGCCCAGACCTTTTAGAAATGAAAAAACAAAACAAAACAAAACAAAACAAAAATGTGATATGAAGTGGATGATTTTAGCAAGCACAGAAGCTTAATAAAGTTCCTCATTTATATCATTCTCCTTCCCCCAACTCCCCCCCTAAAAAAAACCCAACCTGTTATCTCTGTCACAAGATTATCATGTGCAATACTGTTCCTTGTGAATGCCGATTCATGAGATGTTAACATCTCTTGAATTTAAACTTTTTATATTTGTATGGCTTGAACTTAAACTTCATGAATGTAGCACAATTTGAAGATAACAACCGGTAATAGAGAAATAGGTGGAAAGCTCTGTTACTGTGCTTTGACTACATGTACATGTCATTCTCAAGTATTTAGTTGCCTTTCTTTGTTTATGATAACTGTAGATTTTTGTCGCTGCTTTGTCTCTGGCTTTAATCTCTTATTTTTATTTTTTATTTTTTCAGTTGGAGAGCAGTCTAGCAAGAAGAGATGGAAGGTTAAAAGCAGATGACAGAGTACTACAGATCAATGGATTCAATGTGGAAGATGAAATGCCTGAAAGAGTAGCTAGGATTATAAGGGTAAGATATATAATGGATAGGCAGATAGATAGATGGATAGATAGATAGATAGGTAGATTGCTAGATATAGTGAGAGAGATAGACTTAAAGCTGATAACAGAGTACTACAGATCAATGGGTTCAATGTAGAAGATGAAATGCCTGAAAGAGTAGCTAGGATTATAAGGGTAAGATATAGAATTGATAGATAGATAGATAGATAGATAGATAGATAGATAGATAGATAGATAGATAGGTAGATTGATAGATAGATAGATAGATAGGTAGATTGATAGATATAGTGAGAGAGATAGACTTAAAGCTGATAACAGAGTACTGCAGATCAATGGATTTAATGTAGAAGATGAAATGCCTGAAAGAGTAGCTAGGTTTATAAGGGTAAGATATAGAATTAATAGATAGATAGAATGAGAGAGATGAAAGGTAAAAGCAGATGATAACGTTAAAAAAAACCAGCACCCTCAAGTTAAGTAAATTTTTTGGAAACAGTATAAGAAAGTTATGGCTGTATGAAATTATCTGTAAGACATTTTTTAGACACTACCAAAGCTATTAATGATGCCATTTTGTGAACAACTCTCATTACGTTTTGTACATACATAATTCATAATTCAGACCTGCCAAGTAGTACGGAATAAATCAAATCGAGCCAATCAAGTCAAAATACGGGAGTACGTTTTTTATTGTTGAAATACGAAAATGTACAGAATCAATCATGTATTATAGTCTATGGCCTGTTCGTGCAGTCACCTGCCAATTTGAAGACGAGAATCATTGCACCGGCCAATGTAATGTAACTGAAGTAAGCAACATTTACATATACGTTCGCACATTGTGTACGTACGTGTATTTGACAAAGCTGACGGACTATAGCTGCATCATATGCGTGCACCATCGTCCGCGCAGTGTTTCTGGAGATTCATAGCGCTGCTTAGCCTGGCTTAGGAAAATACGGATTTCTTCCCCAAAATACAAATTTTGAGCCTTGTGAGTACGAATTTTCTTTGCTGCAGGTTGGCAGGTCTGATAATTAAACATTTAATTTTGCTAAGAATTGCACAGTTTCTTTAAAAAATCAGGATCATGAAGAAGTGTTTTCTCTGCAACATATGGAAAAGGACAATGAAAACATGTTCATCTTACTGTGTACAAAACATATTGAGAGTTATCCATAAATTATATCACAAATAGCTATGGTAGTGAAAATAGATGATTTCATATAGGCATAACTTTCTTATTCTGTGTCCAATTTCCTTCAAATTTTCTTTGATCTGTTTTGTTCTGTCTTTGATCTAAAAACTACTTGACTTGAGGGAGGTGGTGTAGTTTAAAGATAAATGGATTAAATGTAGAAGATGAAATGCCTTAAAGAGTAGCTAGGGTTATATGGGTAAGAAATAGAATGGATAGATGGATGGATAGATAGATAGATTGATTGATTGAAAGGGGGTACCCAATGCTGAAACAATGTTAGTTCATTTAAAAGAGCATGATTTTATTAGCAGAAAATCATCTGCCTAAAGTTTTTTTAAAACTTGTGTTGCCAAGAAAACCACAAGTGTAGTAAGATTTCAGGATATTTTTGACCTCTCAGCTGTGACCCAGTTTCAACTGGGTACCCACTTTGATGTCAAAATGATGTCAAAGTAGGTACCTTGTTGCGCATTTCTAGCAAAATGCGCACAAGGTATCATACAAATTGTACAGTCTAGCACACAGCACAACTGCAATGCATGAAGCTGGGTACCCACTTTTACGTCGTACCTCATTCTCAACTTTTTTGGTCAACTCTTGACTTTTTATGAGAAAATTAGCCAAAATGCATTGATTCGGTTGAGAAATCATCATATTTTTAATGTTATTCTTCTTAGAATTCTATTCTCGATCATACCGGTATATCAAAAAAATTTTGACCATTGTGTAATCACTTTAAAGAGAAAGAGAGAGAGAGAGATAGGAGATAAAAGCAGATTATAAGATGGTTACAGATTGGTGGATTAAATATAGAAGATGAATAAGGGTAAAATATAGAATGGAGGAATAGAAGATACATGTAGAGAGAGAGAGAGAGAGAAAGAAAGAGAGAGGAAGACAAGGCTATTAGAGGAAACGATGGAGAACTGTAAAACCAGAGATATTGGACGGAAAACACAGAAAAAGAAAGAGAAATTAACTGATTAAAGGCATTGGCTAACTTTGTGAGTAGCTGATTTAAAAAATTCTCAAACTAAGATGAAACATGTGTATGAGTACTAGTATTTGTACTCAAAAACCCTGAAACCAACCATAATTTGGAATGAAAAAGTGTAAGTTAGACGCAAACGGCGATTTTATTATCCTTCGTCTCACGAGACAATCACGTAGAGGACCACTTTGCTTGAATTTGAAAATGCCGTTATGTGCCTCCCGCCGCGTGATACGCCAATACACACAGTACAGTAATGTGAGTCATACGCGCATGCGCACTCCTTATGTCTATTCTGTGCAACCGACCCTCGTATATTTTTCAAACAATGGTTAACATTTTTGATATTTAAAATACTTCCTGCGGATATTATTCTTTGAAACTTTCAGACTGGTATTTTTACACTATAACCCTTATGTTTATCCCATTTTCTAGTAACAAAACAAGATTTTTAAAATCATAACAATGTTAACCAATGTCTTTAAGTGCCTGACTGCAGCTGCACCCTGTAAATAATGATTTTCTCGCAACAATTGTGCCTTCCAGGACTGCGGTGATCGTGTTGAGATGGTAGTATCACGACAAGTCCAGGCCACGACCCCTGAGGTCATTCAGAGTCCCCCAGCAGAGCTTCCTACTGAACCCTTCACGTTATTACGACATGCCCTTGCACCAAAGGTCAGGGCGGAGAAGACAGTCAATATAAAAAAGGTATTGGTGGACGAACTGTTAGTATAATGATTGTATTGTATTGTATTGTATTGTATTGTATTGTATTGTATTGTATTGTATTGTATTGTATTGTATTGTATTGTATATAAAGTATAAACAAACAAGCAGGAATGCAGATATCTTAGTTCTTTTGTAGAATGTCAGGACCCCCGAGACTCCAGCTGAACCTGTAGCATTACTTAGGCATGTCCTCCCTCCACAGGTCCAGGAGGAGAAAACCTAATCGTGCGTTCAAACCTGGGTACCATGCCAGTGTCTTTTGCCTAGAAATTAATCTACATTTGCCACTCTCCACCCAGGTGTTAAATGGATACCTGATAGGATGAAAAAGTCAGTAGTTTGTTTAGCATCTGCAAAGGCAAGTTGCTGGAATGCTCCCCAGGGAGTGGAGAAGGTGCGCACAATGGCTCGAATTCACAAAGGTGGTTTGACCCTAAATAGCTTGGGGGGAGGCTCCCCCCTACATTTTTCGCGATAATTTTTTAATGCAAAAAGATCTTGCGCTAAAATTTAAGGACATTTTCCTTCACATTTGGCACATCTTTTGAGACCAAATTCGCAACTCCTGGGTGTGCGGTTCCAAAGGTACGCATAATTTTGTCCTTGTACAAATAAAAAATTGCTCCGAAAAAAATTCCTGCTAATGTGTGCAGGAAAGCCTGAATCTAATGTTTAGGATAATCATATTTCTGTAAAAGCCTCCATCAGAGATGTATTAGGGACAACGGAAATCCAGGAATTTGTTTCATTTGTTGTTTCATTTCTTACTCTGTTGCAGGGATACAAAGAATGCATGGGTATCAGTGTTTTAGATATTGGAGATGTATTACACTCTGTATGAAAATCCCATACCTGCCAACTGTCCCTATTTAATAGGGACAATCACGATTTTTGGTAAAAGAATGAGCCACTTCTACCACTGTGTCCCTCTTTTTGCAAAAATCTGTCTGTAGTAATGTATAGGAAATTCAGAAATGTCCTTATTTTCTGCCTCCGCCTTGTCAGTTGTCCCTCTTTCTTGGGTGTCAGGGTTGGCAGGTCTGAAAAACAGAAAGCTGTAACATTTCATTTCTTACTGTGTTGCAGGGATACAAAGAATGCATGGGTATCAGTGTGAGCGGTGGCAAAGGACAAAGGAAGGGTGACGTTCCCATCTTCATTACAGGCATCCAGGCAGACGGGTGTGTAGCAAGACATGGACAACTCAAGGTAGGGATCAGTCACCGGTCTTTACTTTTTGATTGAACCTCAGTAATAAGGCTTATGAATATTGCGGTATCCACCATTTAAAAAAAAATAATAAAATGAAATAAAAAAATCAATAAGACATAAGAATTTATTTAAAAGCATTCCTCATGTAGGATTGGTCATGGAAAGCTCACTTGATTTAAAATACTTCCACCATGGAGAAAAAACAAAAAAAAAACGAGATCCCTGTGATCCCAAATAAAGTTAAGGATCATTCTCCAGTCTTGTCTTTATGATTTAGCCTCAGTAATGAGGTTGCTAAAAATTCCTGTGGAAGGATTGGTCATGGACAGGTCATGTGACTTCAAATAATTCTACCATGATGAAAAAAAAAAAAAGGATAAGTGTGATGCTAAATTTGATATCTTATTCACTATGCCTTGAAATGTGGGATTTTGCATTTGTTTCTCCATACAGAAATGAGATGTTCTCTTCAGTGTGAATGGAACCAGCCTTCTAGATTTGATATGTCCACATTGCATCAAAACTCATAAGTCTCACACTTATTCTTCCATACAGAAAGGAGACATCCTGCTCAGTGTGAACGGTACCAGCCTTCTCGATCTCCCTCACACAGAAGCTGTCAAGGTGCTCAAGGAGTCTGCCAATGCAAGGTCGTTGACCTTAAGCGTCATAGAGGGGGACACTGACCCCGAAAATGAAACTCATGGATACATTCCCTCCTGGTTAACATGGCTGTCCCTACCCCAGTAAGTAATGGAGTAGTCCACTAAATTAGAGAACACATAGAGAACACTGTAATTCCTTTGGAATGCTTGATTTTTAGGAGGGGAGAGAGGGGCTAGAGGGGCTGATATTAAAACATTGATACGTTCCCTCCTGGTTAACATGGCTGTCCCTACCCCAGTAAGTAATGGAGTAGTCCACTAAATTAGAGAACACATAGAGAACACTGTAATTCCTTTGGAATGCTTGATTTTTAGGAGGGGAGAGAGGGGCTAGAGGGGCTGATATTAAAACATTGATACGTTCCCTCCTGGTTGACATGGCTCTCCCTACCACAGTAAGTAATGGAGTCACGGTAAAAACTACCTGGGGGCAACCGGCGATTTTCACCCCCGGCAGAGCTTAAACAGCCCCCTAAAATCCTTTACACCCAATTCTTTGGGGTGGCCATTTTCTTCAGTCGCCGTCGCCTCAATTCCAAAACTAAGCAATAAATTCGTGAATCGTGACCTTGGAGAAGCAAACTTAACATATAAGGAGAAAATTGGGATATATATCTGATCCAGCAATTCAAATAGCTCCCTTGAGCCTAGATATGGCTCCTGTAAAGTTGTTGATGGGAGCTATTTTTTCTGAGAATAGCTCTCGTAGGAAAAAGGTATTTTTTTACCCTGAATGAAATAGTCTAGTAGAATTCATAATAGAGAATATCATAATTCCATAGAAATGCTTTGATTTTTAGGAAGGGGAGAGAGGTGCTAGAACACTGATATTTAAATGTGGATAAATGCTTTGAAAGTTATCATGGCTGTTGCTATCCCAGTGAAGTAAATGGAATCGGCCAAGGAAACTAGTGCTGTAATTATTTTGGAATGCTTGAATATGTTATGAGGGGGGTGCACAAGTTAACCCATTCGTGACAGAGGTCCACATTTTGTGGTTTGGCGTAATATCTTTTAATGCAAAGCCCTAAAAATAATACCAAATACATGAGCAGAAAGAGTAAAAAATTCTACACAAACTGTGCCCATTTTTGGTTGCATCAATATTTGTTGTTTGATGCTGAAATTTTTTTAGAGGAAAATAAGTAATAAAATCCTGAAATTGGCAATGTGATAGAAAGTTTAAAATCACCATTTTCCCCTGCAAATTGGCAACTTTTTGACTTCTTATCATAATTTCTGTCAATTCTTATTCATTTCAGATACATGTTTTATGTAGCAATAAAATAGATATGTTGGTGTTGCCAATTTGAAGAATAAAAGCTGATTAAATTAGGCTTTAAATAATTCCTCTCATGAATGGGTTAAAAACAAAATCATTGGAAAAGGATTGTTTCTTGTATTTGAATCCAGTGAGTTCAATTTGATTTTGGTATAACACGCATTTTGTAGAGACCCCAAATGATTTATTCTTGTGCAAGTATTCAGCGATTAAAGCAAGGTTGGGGAAGTATAATCATTTCCAGCCTTTTGGGACATTGAAATTATTGTTTTGAAGTTTGTTAAAATTTTTTATTTGGAGCTATATATTGCACTTCAATTCATTACTGGTATACACTTTCAAGAGATAGTTTACTCACGAAAGTAAAATTGTTAAGTAAAATGCTCACTTATTCCACATTGAATTGAATACGGCTCAAAGGCCCCGTTTTATAAAACTTGTTATCAGTAACAAATGCCGCAGTTCTGTGACAAATTTCCCCTCGGCCAATCAGATGCAAGGATTTCAGTAGGTTGTAACAGTTATTGTAGCTTGTTTTGGATAACAAGTTTTATGAAATGGGGCCAGTGTCACTAAAGCAGTCCTGACTAAGCATCTTCTATTCATGCTCTGCTGAAGGGATGGAGACCAGAACATTCGATAGCCACAATGAATGCAAAACTTGTACTTACCTCTCTTGTTCTTGCTGTTCCAGATGCTGTCGTCAATCCCACCAGATCACCCTAGAGAAAGGTGCCAATGGCAGCCTAGGGTTTAGCATAGTTGGTGGTAATGATTCCACACATGGTGCTCAGCCTATCTATGTCAAAACGGTTGTTAGCAATGGTGTAGCAGCCAAAAGTGGATTATTAAAGTGAGTCATGATCAAATTAAGAATTTGAGTTGTAGGTTTGTTTGTTTGTTTGTTTGTTTTTTGGGGGAGGTGGTTCTTTTTTCCCCCTGTTTTGATGATGGGGGGGGGGGGGGGGGGGGGGGGGGGCATTGTTTGTAAACTGTGGTGGCATCAAGAAAGCAGTTACTAGGCTTTCAACCATTTTTATTTGTCTTCATGCATGACAGAAAGGCCTTCAAGATTTTTATGATTTTGATCTCATTTTGCAAATAACCTTGAGAACTTTGAAAGTTTGTGAAATTCAACAAGTTTGCATTTTCACAATGATAAAATATGGTACATAGTAATATTGCCCCCCCCCCAAAAAAAAAACAACAAAAAAAAAAACATAGAAGCATTTGAACAGTTTGATGGGATTCACATTTTCTTTCTTGATAGATAAGGCAATATGACTGAATCTGTCAACTGTCTCTTCTTCCAAAAAAAGAGAAGAAATCTTTTATTGCTGATACCTTTCGCAGATGTTATTTCTATTGAAGTACTTAATATAAGTCACAAATTGTACCTGAATTTGAATCAAGAGGAATCCACCTCTTTTTAAATTTTTTTTTTAATAAATGCTGTGATGTTATCTGGTCTGTACATGTAAAACCGCTCTTTTTATTTGATGTCCTCACAGAAAATATTAATGACATCACTCCACATGTACATGTATCTTACATACATTTAAATCATAGAGTTGAAGAAATTAGAAAGAGTGATGACAGTTGATGGAACCTAAAGTGAATATTTCTTTTTTTTGGTACCTTTAGATGTTGTAATTTTGTTGTTTGTCTGAGAATCCAGATGACACCTCACCCTTTCCACCAAAAAATACTGTTACGAGATGTTGAAGTTGAAGTTGAAGTTGAAACTTTATTACCAAAAAATATATATACAAAGACAATGTTATTGATGTACAAACAAGAAAATAATATCTTTGGTAAAAGGGGACCACAAAATAGCAATAGCTGCTAATCAGGTGTGGCACCCTGTACATATTACTGTATAACTCTTCAAAATAAATGGATACATGCTAATTGTATTATCTAAGGACTACATTCAATATACTGACAACTAATTCAATTAGAGTACAATGGGCACAAAAGATTGAATAAAAAAACAAAACAAAACAGATGTAAAAGGCATTTCCACGTAAATTAGAAAAAGGAGAAAATTTACCGTAAAAAACTTCTTATTTTCTTTCAAAATTTATTTGATTGAAAGGTAACAGTAACTCCAAAACCATAGCGAAATTTCCCAACTGGATTTTCATTTAAAGAGCTTTGATATGCATAATATATGTTAGGGATTTTTTCTGCCCACAGTACATTTAGGGTTTTTTT
Organism: Echinometra lucunter; assembly: GCA_029962745.1. Lineage (NCBI taxonomy): Eukaryota > Metazoa > Echinodermata > Echinoidea > Camarodonta > Echinometridae > Echinometra > Echinometra lucunter. The sequence goes on along the minus strand of CM057168.1, from coordinate 1,596,088 downwards.
CTTGCTGATGCAGTGAAATAATACCTACATCTTTGAATGAAAAAAATGAAAAATAAAAGGTTATCGAGAGTAACAGCAATTGACAGGAATCTCTCTCTCTTTTTTCTTGGTAGATGCGGTGATATCATCGAGTCTGTCAACTCTCTCTCCTTGGTTGATATCTCTCATAAGGAAGCTGTAACACTTCTAAAGAACATCCAGCAGAAGGCTCAACTCACCATTGTTTCCTGGCCTGGAACCATTGTATAACCACCGCTCTTTGATCCTCAATCAGTGAGGGTTGAAAATCTGTAGTATGTGGAAGATTGACTTTGCTGATGCACATACTTTGTAGGTTGAAAATCTTTAGAAGTATGAGAGATGCAGTAGCATTGTTAGGAGCTCTGTGACATGACACCGCATCATAGTATATTATTATCGTAGGTGCATTATGAAATTATCTTATTGTTATTAAGATGGACCATGCTGATATTACTATTTTTCCTTTCATCTGTGGAAAAGACTGTTCTCATGGACCAGCATCAGCGTGAAACCGCTTTTGAATGAGGATTGATATTCTTAAGATATCCCACACTGATACTACCAGGAACATTTGTGGCATGAAACTGGTGTGAATTGTCTATAACATGCAAGTGCAACTCATCATCAGTGAAAGAGGATCAAAATTTTTGTTAGAAAGATGCTTGGTAATGATGCCCATATTTTCCTTTCTAATGGAAAAAAAAAAAGATAGAAAATACTCTGTTCTAGCATTGTAATTGTACTTGTATAACCACTTTACTCACATAATGAAAACTATGTGATGCCAGTAAGAATATATTTCTTTCCTCAATGAGATGGAAAGGTAATATAGGAAGCATCTCATCAGTTGTTCAACGCTTGGTCCAGTAATGATCATTGTTTCTGCATTTAAGATCCTACACTGACTCAATTCCGTGAAATTATATCTTGGACTGAGCAGTAACCCTAAAAAACATAAAATTAGAGGACAATCCTGACTATATAGATAATGTAAAACCAAGACCCTAACTAATCTGTTTTTTTCTTTGAAGAAGGAAAGCTTGGAACATTTATGACCCAAGGGTGGTATTCTGAACACCGTTTTAACTGTGTTTTAAGTTCTGTTATAACTTCTGTTTTAAGGCATTGATTTACAACACCGCTAAAACAGTCTTTAAACGGTATTCTGAGAACTGTTTTAACGGTGTTGTAAGTCATCAAAGCCACACCCACCGCAAAGATGTTATCCAATGGGGAAAGTCGTTAGAGATGAGTCTAAGCTTACTCAGCCAATAAGATCGCTCCCTGGGGAGGGGTGCGTGAAACGCATGAACTTATATATTCGTGTTGTAATGAGCACATTAGTTTGCTCTTAGTTTCTTGCTTTAATTCAGATGAAGTGACAGAATTATTTGTGCAAATCATCTTTGATATAATCGCAGGCAATCGCCAAATTTCTCCACCCAATTCAAAAATTCTTTCAAAATATTGTTTCGGGAATAAAAGTAAGGTTTATTGGATCTCGTTATCCCCCTCATTCCAACAAAAAACATTTATGAGCGAGAAAAATTGCCGCCATGACTTACCGCATGCAAAGTTAAAACACCTCCCACCCTGTTTTATCTCATGAGCATGAAATGTCAAGGGGAAAGAGTTATAACAGGAGATAAAACGGTCTTCAGAATACCGTGTTATTACATATGGTATTTTTACGCTCTTGCGCACGACTTGCGCCAGGCATGCAAGGTAAGATGCGTGGTTAGAAAGATAAAACAAAACTTAAAACAAAAGTTAAAACAGAGATAAAACGTTGTTCAGAATACCAATTTGCTAAAACAGACTTAAAACAGAGTTAAAACAGTCTCAGAATACCACCCCAGGTATCATCAGGTCACTGTGCTGAACATGAGATATATACATGTAGAATTACACTTAAATGCTCAATTTTTATTTATACATGTGGATGTATGTCTCATATGAAATAGCAATATTCTATGAGCAGATTGTAATAATGCTCTTTAGTTCGCAATTGATTTCCATATCATATGTGCTTTAATTTGGTTATGTATTTTTGTTTTCATTTGGTGTATTTCTGCTTTAATCAACCTGCTTTCCAAGCATTTGTTGTAATATTTCTATTTCCTATGTGCCTTTATTTGTTATTTACTGTTAGTAAATGGTGGATATGTCCATGTTTTAGCCAATGTAATTATACAAAAGAATTAAATAATCTTTTATGTGCTAGCAACTGGTGAAAATATATAAAATATAGTAAGCATGTTGCTTTCTAAGTAAAAGTTGAAAAGCATTGTACATGTAATGTTAATATCACAGTATTAAATTTGTTTTCTTTCTGAGGAACATCAATTCGAAATGAAATATCTTCCCCAAAATATGAAAATCAAAAAGAAATTAATTCTCCCATATCAAAGAAAAGATTTAGATACGGATATTAACAAAGGTTTTCATAATTCCTCAGTCAGTATTTCAGCCTCTTCTGCATTTTTCGGTCTGTGACTTCAAGACTGAAGTTTCATTCTATGGGTATTAATATATTATTCTTTATTCCTCATTCCTAGATCTTGAATGATCTGTTACTGATAAATTAAATGAAAGCTACAGAAATTCACCTAGCCTCCTAGAATAAATGAGACTATCTAAGAAACAGAAAAATAGTTTAAGGACACCATCAGAAATAAATCTGAAGAAGAAGAGTTTGTTGCAAGAGGATGTGTGTGTTGACAGGTGCAATAGGTGGAAGTTGTTATGATAATTGTAATTTATGGAGATTTTGGTTGACTATTTCAGCTATTTTCTTTTGTTAGGTACCTTTTTATAAAATTGTCTAACCCATTAGGGAATTTCATGAATAGAAATGCATTTGGATTTTGATTTTTAAGAAGGAGATTCAGCTGTAGCAATTGGTTGTTCTTTTTTTTATCAGTTAATGAAGAGATTTTATTAGGTTTATTATCTTAGATGAATAACCAACACCATATGACACAACCATCTGAATAATTGAAGAATTCAAAATTTTCTTTCATAAATTTTGATGACTAACTTCAGACAATTAATTATACATGTAATTGTTTTAAAATGTCTTTTTGCAGGACATTAATATACATTTGCCAAGTCTTGATGCAGGTGTAGTGTTAGTTGATACCTGTTAGGATACATTCCTTGAATGTACTGAGCGCTGTGGCTGCCGTACTAGTGTGAGGGTAACAATATGATTGCCGGGCCCTCTAAAAAAACAGTACATAATACTGAAAGAGCTGTCTGTGTTGGGCAACAAAACAAGTATTATTTCATTCTTCTATTCTGCAACAAATTGAATAATCTTGAAGCTTGCTGTAGCTAGTTTTTTTTTTTTTTTTTTTTTTTTTAAAAATCTAATGTCAGCAATGCTATTTGGTTATAAGTTCACTGTAGTATAATGTAACTGTGTGTGTGTAAAAACAATGGAAATTCTGCCATAATTTGTTTCCCTCTTTTTTCTGCTCAATGTGAAATGTAGCTCTAGTTATTGTACAAATAATTCATGCTTGCAGGTGCATTAGTGCATACACAACTGCATGAACATTAAGTCACAATGGGATAATGAACGAGACTTGTCGAGTTCATTATCCAACTCATTGTGACTTATCTGAGTGCAGTGTGTATCACTTATGCACGAGCCACAAAGTATGAATTATTTTTTTTTATAAAACTGGTCGACAACATGAATATAAAGCCAGAATATAAGCTACAAACCTGATTGAAATGTTGCGATTTGCAGTCATATAAGGAGCCATTTGCTTTCTTTTGTGACATCACGTATGATAAGCGCAGCCTAGCCTAACAATGTAATGCACTTCTTGATACGCCCATGAGTGTCCTAGCTACATGAAAGTACGTGCATTACATGGCACATTGGGTTTGCGCCCAGATAGAGCATACACTCACACGTGCATGAGGATTTCCAGTTAGAGTGCATGTTATGCTTTTTTGCTGCGCACTTTTTGCACTCCCGTGCATGTTAGTGAAAAAATAAAAGAGTACACACATGACTCAATTCAGTGCGTCTGATTGGTTACATTATAATAGCCTTTCTTTTCATTGGAGGAATGGAATTTAATAGATTCCATCTCACTAAAAGAAGCTTGGATTCTGGGAGGAAGTGAAAGATAATTTGCGAGCATTCTCAGTCTTTTGATGTCTGTGTGGAAACATGTCATAGTAAAAATATTCTTTTGAAAGGATTGCATTTCAAATGCTCTTGTATGCGAAAATGGCAAGAAACAGGTTGAGAGCTCAGCCATATCATTTGTTTAACGACAAATATCAATTTCTGTATTCGATACATGTATTTTTCAGTAAGATTCAGTCTTTTTCTTCTCAAATCCAATTATATGATTTGAAAACTGCACGGCATACACCTATTTTAATGTTCAGCACATTTGTCATGAACCTTTCCAAGTTGCTTTGATATAGTTCTTTATCAGTGTAATATATGACCTGCGGGCCTGTAACACAAAGGTTTGCTATCAAATGCAAATTTAAAACAACCATTCTGATTGGTCCAGAGTCACCTTTTTGAATGAGATGTGCATGAAACAATGGTCTTGATTGGCTGTTACAACTTTGTGATTGTTTCCAAATCTTTGTGTTACGGGGCCCAGAACTCAAGTTTATCTTTAAGACAGAATTGATACTCGGACTGATAATCATACAGTTGTTGTAAGAACCATCCACTTATACACATAGACAAGGTTAGCTATTTGTGTGAGGTGAATATGAATGTATAGATACAACATAATTTGCAGATTCATGGCGACATTTGTAAATACTAAATCGCAAAATCATTTTTTATACATCTCCTGAGAGTTAATATTGATATGAGAACGGTGTATATATGTACTATGGGATACATATTTCTTATTACATGTATGTAAGGCGTACTTCATTATCGCTCTAAAGACCAAAATGGCATTGTTATAACATGCCAGTTATTGGTTTCAAATATAAAAAAATGAAAATGTATAGGAATAAAATGCATATCATCTAATTAAAATCCTGTTTGTTTACTTTGTTTACTTTGTCCATTTACTTTTCATCATAATGTATTTTTGGCATGTATTGTCCAAACCGAATGAAGCTGGCAAGAGACAATCTATGAAAAGGGTTCCGTATGTGGGTGCTTGTGTGTGGATGGGTGTGTGTCTGTGTGTGTTTCAGATGATAAAATTTGCTACTTCTTTCTTAGTCGATTTTGATTCTGTTTGTATTATCTCATGGGCTGGTGGGGGTTTCAAAACTTCTACACAGAATTTTGAAATTCATTAATTTTGCAAATTTATTCAAATTCACAGAAAATATTACTTTTTTCTGTTCTGTTCTGTTCTATTTTATTCTTCTCTCTATCAGAAATTACAAAAAAAATAACACCATTCCAAAGATCTACACTTTTGAAGGGGACATTACGCATCGCGGAATTTACTAATTCCCGGGACTAATTCACTTATTCCTTTTGATCGACATCATTTACTCCAGGAAAAGGGGGGGGGGGGGGGGGGAGGGGGGAGGGGGGGAGGCTGATTTGCCAATTTATGGAGTGATTAGCTCAAACCACAATGTCTTTTAGAGGCTCAAACCAAGTGGCAGTTTTCCTCCTCCCACCCCCCCCCCCCCCCACTTCCTCGACTATATTACCAAGAAGTTACTCCACTAAAAAGGGGGATTCTGCCTTTGCTGACCAAATCAGTGCTTCGCAAATGCCCCCCTTTTTTCACCCATCACCCTGTGAAATGTTAATTGTTAATTCAGAGAGAGAGAGAGAGAGAGTGAAAGGGGGCCGAGACAGATTGGCACACGGAGCTAGGGAGAGAGGGGGATAGTAAGAGAGAGAGAGAGAGAGAGAGAGAGAGAGAGAGAGAGAGAGAGAGAGAGCGAGCGATGGAGAGAATGAAAGAGAGAAGAGGAAAGAAGCAGGGATCAGGAGCGCTGGTATTGAACGATTTTCGTGAAGTGAACATTCATGTTTTTTGTTTTTTGTTTTTTGTTGTTTTTTTTTACCAAAGATTATTCTGATGATTTTATTTTGAATGTTGAATGGTCGGTGACGCGATATTTTGCTCCTGCGATAATTGCTCCTGTCTTAATTTCTCCGAAGACATAGCTAGGCTAGGGTTGTGATAGTGGTTCAGAATGACGTTGAGGATAGGGATTAAGCTTAGGTTTTATATTTTACTTAACCTCGCAGATTTTCCATGGGAGCATTTGTCGCTGAAGCAAATGTCATGGACCCGAATTGTCACCTGCATATTGCCAGAGGGCGCAAGGGGTCACCCGTGTTTTTTTTTTTTTTTTTTTGTTTTTTTTTTGTTTTTTTGTTTTTTTTTGTCAGCATCAGGGCACGCTTGTCAGAGTAGGTCTATATTCAGGGGTGATATTTAAAAAAGGGTATCAAATTCCGAGGTGATGATGCAATCCTTAAATAAAATCCCTGTTAAGGGCATAAAATTCGAAGATATTAGACGGGTTTCCTTGCCTTTTGTTAGGATATCAAAACCACTCCTACTTCAATCTTCTTTTAAAGTTAATTTTCAAAATGTGATTTACGCGAATGATGTACCGAACAGGCCTCAAGAAAAACAAATTTATAAGCGACAAATATAGAAAAGAAAAGAAACAACCGATACTACTTCTACAATAACCAAAACAACAACAATTCAGCAAAAGCAGCAAAAAGCAAATGCACATAGTAACTGGCAAGCCTTCTCATGATTTAGGTTAAATTATGTACATTATGAGGAAGAACATGGTGCCACAAGTGGATATTGTACGCGGTGTTAGCAATGTCCCTTTTACGATGATTTATTTAGTGCAAAAAGAGCAGCAGATAGATAGAAATGCCTTGCTTAGTGGCTTAAGTATCGTGCCCTTGGATCGAACCCTCGATTCTCACGTCTCCAGTCAAGGCCCTTTATGAGGTCTTTTACCCCACTGACACCTCCACAAATGCAGATTTCGTTATTGCTGTTATCATTCATCTATTTTATTTTAGACCCACTCTGCTACAAAGGTTTTAGCGCCATCTATGTTCACACGGTTTTAAAGACGACATGACATTGTAGTTTAGTATTCCGTGTATCCTCAATATTCTTACTGCCTTATATTTTTGTTCATCATTATTTACAAAGATGTACCTTTCGAATTTTTTTAATGGGACCATATTTCTAATCTGTTATTGTTCCCCTTTGAAACTATTTGCATCTTCATTACAATTAACCCATATAAAAATATAATTTGGTTGTATCATTTGCATCTGTCTACAAAGATATCAAACAGTCATCGTACCTCTTCAACCATAAAATGAAAAGTTGTTTGGCAAGCTTGCAGGGCAAAATATTCCGCTGTAGCTTTTATACTCTATGGACTAATCTTGTGAAAGATATAAATCTATTCAGCTTATTTCTGTGTATACAACTTTTTTTTACAGAAACCTGCAAGGGGGGAAGGAATATTAAACAAGAAAGAAAGAAAACAACCTTCCTTGATGTAATAAACTATAAAAATGACATTATTTTGTAAAGCATGATGGTTGAATTTCTATTTTGAAAGGATCAAATTACTCGGAATAAACGACTGTCTAATGGCATTATAAGTAGGCCAAATTATCCAAACTTCAGAACATATCACGGTACGGGACAAACAGGGGCGTAACAGGTACCTGTTATCAGGGAGCCCAAAATTTCCCGGTAACTAGTCTATGTCTAGAATCTATGGCGTAGCTACGACTGCATTTTAGGAGGACGGTAGTGCTCCACCGGCATAAATCCAATTTGAGGAGTGGGGGATGAAAAACTTTTAAAATGATTTTTTCCCCTCTCACACACATTTTGATACCACTTTTTTGTTTTCATTAGCATTTTCAAATAGAAATTCTAAAATATGATGGTTGTTTATGATAGATATTCAGAATTTTTGCGAACTGATTAATTCAAATATATTTTCTTCCTTAAAAAGTGTGTCTGCATGGGGGGAAATTTGTACACACCATCCCCCCTCTCCGCCAAGTGGGGGTGATAGTTCCCCCACCCCCGGGATTTTCACCAATGTAGTGCTCCCTAGAGGGGAGGGTGCAGGGAGGGGGGAGTTCCCCCCCCCCCCCCCTCCTGCGCGAAGCGCGGAAGCTCCGACGTTTCTTTGAATTGTTAGTTGTCGGTAATTAAGTCTATCTTCTGCGGCGTAACTAGGATTTCATTTTAGGGAAATGGTAGTGCTCCCTAGGGGGAGGGTGCAGGAAGCTCCGACGTTTTTTCGCTGTCGGTTCCCGCTCTTCTTACGCTTGCTGCCTGTTATCGGGGGGAGGGGGCATACGCATATCCAAAAATTTCCCGGTAATTAAGTCTAGAATCAGTGGTGTAGCTAGGATTTCATTTTAGGAGGACGATAGTGCAAAGCGCGCTCCCTTGGCATGCTAGGTGGAGGGTGCAGGCCTGGTGATTTTCCTCTCCCGCGCGAAGCGTTTCTTTCAATTATTGTTCGTTGACTGTTCCCGGTCTCTTACATTCTCTGCATGTTATCGGGAGGGGGGGGGGGGGGGTCCAGGGCCGAAAATTTCCCGGTATCTAAGTCTAGAAATAGAATATGCGGAGGTGAGCCCTCACCGCGAGTTGCTTGTTCCGAAGCCCTTAGCGGGTGGGACCCAGGGTTCTGGCTTTGGGCCCCTGATGGGGGTCTACAGGGAAAGCCACTGCGGGGTCCAGGGAGTGGAGCACCCGGGGTTTTGGTACTGAATTTTCCCTCATTTATTTTGTTTCCCTTTGCTTTCCCCCTTTCCCTCTGTTCCCTCTCTCTCTTCTTCTTTCTCCCCTTTTTCCTTTTTTTTCTTTCCCGTTCTCCTTCTTCCTTTCCCTTTCTCCTTCTCTCTTTCCCTTTCTCCTTCTTTCTTTTCCTTTCTTCTTTCTTTTCCTTTCTTCTTCTTCCTCCTTTCCCTTTCTCCCTTCCTTTTTCTTCCTTTCCCTCCCTTTCATTTTTTCCCGGTAGTTTGGTGGATTTTCCCGCTGTAATCCTTCGGGGGGGGGGGGGGGCACTCTGCCTGCCCCCCGGCTGTTACGCCACTGGGGACAAAGAGACGGGACGCGCTTTTAAAACATACTTCAGCGATCCTGAAAATTAGTATCATCGACTGCATTCAAGAATAGTTGTGCACTTTGAGAAGAGTGAACGTTTTAGTTCATAAAACACGACAAAATGGACGTCTCATAAAGGACCGAATTGAAAAATCCTAATCTGAAATAATTATTGATCTCTAACCCGATGTTCACTAGCGAATTAATGTCCTATAATACTTATCGTTTTAGATAGCCTTTTTAGCTACTATTGATCCTCTTACGTAACTGATCTTGAAGTTATAGGTAAAGAGATATTATTTGCGGGTTTCCCGTGAACGATTGCAATTGCAGATCCCCCTATTCCGACTGACTGCTTTGTATAGATCGAATAAATAAGTCTACGAATAATCACGATCAACAGCTTTCTAACTTTGGAGATGGGATACAATTAACATAATTACTGATGGTCAATGATAAATCATTTTCACAACAAAAAAAGTCGCCGTGGGCAATCCGAAGCCTTCACGCGCTAAGACTACGAAAGTGAATAATCTGAATAGCTTCGGAGGGCATATTGTGTACATGGTGTATGCATCGTATCTCTGTGCTAAATAGATGGAAGAGCGCCACCATGATACAGAATATGTAGATCAAATCAACCAACCAATCATTCAATATTGCGTGTATTATTCCTGTCAATTAATGATAAATTGCCACTAGACTTTACCATTGTGATACCATATCTCTATTGTTAACCTTTGAAACTTTTAGTATCTTAATCACCAATCTCCGAAAAGCACCTGAATAAGGTCAAGCTTGAAATTTTTTTGACATTTTATGGGCTTATTGTGTCATAATCACATCGTGTTAATGATTTCTTGTATTTAATCTCATCAGCCTCAACGATAAGTTTATTTACATACCTTCGAATCTATAATAATTATAAGACCATAAATGTAATCTATATTGCATACCTTTGTAACTGTTTGCATCTTCATTGCAAACTTATTAATCGTGTTTTGTTATCTGTATTTGTCTCTGAAATATTATTAGTCACCAACTAAACCTTGTTTTGAAAAAAAATGTAGGAATTTAAAAAATATACTAAATCGACTGAATAGGTGTATATGGAGCAAGCTTATAATTGGAGCTAGATTAATCCATTGTAGCTGATTCAAATAGCCTGTTGATAGATCCATCTGGAGGGGAGAAAGGGATTATGTTTTCTATATAAGATCCCAGATGTAATGAACTTAAATAATGACAATTATGACATTACTGTACTGTAAAGATGATTCAAATTCTATTTGCATTCGAGTTTGTCATATATCATATTGTCTAGTTGTCGGCCTTTTAATCTCTTTCCATCTGGAATTTTCTTTAAAAAACAGCAAGAGTAACATCATATAGCCCGAAATATTGCATCATAACCTGGGTGGAGACTGGAGAATGGCAAATATAGATTTATATCTTGCCAAAGAAGATTAGTGAGGCGGGATAGATCACAGAATCCACTAGACCAACACTTCTGCATCTTCATTGCAAATATTTATTAATTTGTACATAAGAAACATGTGGGATCTCGTGAGACAGCCTTGTATATCGATATGTACTTTGTCAACCAAAAAAAAAATGTTTTGATTTTTCACAATTACAAGCACATGCACCTGCTAACCTACCTAGATGCACATCATTCGAGATGATATTATATTTTCTCATCGAGATGATCTAGATATTTTTACAGAGTTCATTGAATTCATAATGATCGTGTTCCAATGGCGATTCCTAAGCAATTCCAACTCAATAACCAATTCCACTCTTATAGTACTCGAAGCTCTTCTGATTACCACTTGCCTTTAAATAGAACTAATGTTGGTCTAATAAAAGTATTTTATAGGGGATCAAAGATCTGGAATGAATTACACCCAGCTATAAAGACAAGCCCATCTTTAAATTCACTTAAGCGTAACTATAAGTCATATTTACTGAAGCAATATTAGGCTCTTTGTCTGGCATTATACCTTGTCTGTGTTGGGCTTGTCCTGGTTGTTTAACTTTTTATTGTATTTGTTGTTGTTTTTTAATAACTTATTTTA